>JAYXIM010022405.1:0-238851 GCA_037575425.1 Anastrepha fraterculus
TTCCGAAAACCTTTACTTTGTCCTTGTCGAGTTTGACAATGGAGCGACGTTAGTATGGAAAATAAACAAATTTTTGCGTGCAAATCCATGATGTGCACGTGAATTTATTCCATGATGGAAAGAATAATGAGATGGCGGCTATCGTGGTACCGTTACTTTGCTTTCAGCGAATTTGACAATGAGTTACGTGGTTTTAGCACCAGTTTTATAGTCTCGGAGTTTTAGTTCTTTCTGCGTGAAAATTTTCTGGCCTGTTCCAATTGAAAGTAATGTTTTAAAATTTGGTAAAATATTCATTTTTTTTTAATTATTTCAATAATTCACTCAGTTTTATGTAGCTTTTTTAACATCTGGTTGCATTGCCCGCGATTGCAGTAGTTGCTGGTGTTCTGCTTTCAGCAGTCAAATCTATCTCTCGCTACTGCAGTGTTGCCTAGCTTTGGACATAAAAACGCACTAAAATGCCCATTTAAAATAAAATACCCAATTTTTATTGAATTACTTAAAGAACTTTGTATGCGTGGCTAATTGTCTTTAAAATGTACGTTTTTTTTTAATAAATGTGTTATGGATATGTACAATTTAATTTATAAGTTTTTTTGTTGAAAGGAACTCTTTTGTTAAGGGAACGACTTATTTGCTATATTTCAGGTTATGTAACAAAATAAGGTACTCTTTTTGTTAAAATGTCGTTATGGTTTTTTCCGTATTTTCTGGTATTTTTTTGCTTATTTTTACATGTGTTCACCTCTTGATGCTCTATGTTCCACTAAGGATTGAGGACCAGACGAACCGATTACACCTCTATGGTTTTAATTCGCATTCAGTAAATTCAAACGCTTTTTAATATGTGTAAAAAGGTTTTCAATGTTAAGAAGAGTTGAGAGAAAAAACATTTAATATTCTTGCATTAACTTAAAATGAGCAAAAAATTGAATTTGCACTTTCAAAATATCAAACTTTATAAGAATCAACAAATTTGCATTAGCACTAAAATCTTCTCAGAGTGACCTTTTTTAACATTGCTTTGTTTACTAGTATAGTTTTTTTAACTTACGGTTTCGGTCACTTTAAATTAAAAACAAAGAGAAATAAACACCAAACTTAAAAATTTTCGCATTTTGGGTATAAAAAAGCACTAAATTTATTGTGAAGAGCAAATGGTTGACAGCACTGCACAATTTTGCAAACGTGACGTCACGCACTCTCTGATGGGCGCAATCTTGTTTCTATCATTCTTGGATTTATTCTATATTCTTCACCTTCCACTCTCTTTCGCTCATCCTATCTATTCTTTTTATTTGTTTATTTTCTGTACTGATGTTACGGCTGTTGGGCAAACGCAGTCTTGTATTTGGTCATTCTTGCTATTGGTATAACATTTGGACTGCCACATAACAAAAATATGTATTTCAAGCGGTGGCCTTATAGTGACATTACCCTACTAATCTATAAAGTACAGTTGTTGGTTTAAAATCTTTTTAAATATGATACTTTGTACTGAATTAAATAATAATTAGAACTTATTGGTTGGTATTCGTCGAAAGTTGTTTATTCCAAAAAAAAAAATTATAAATTAAATTATGAAAAAAAAAAAATAGTTAGGTCTATTGTTCATTAAATTTAAGAAATTTATATTCCGGACTGGATCCCGAAATTGCGGGATCACTTTAAAAATACCCGAAATCTCGGGATTAACAATACTTGTTGAAATTAGCATACTTAATTCACGAGCATGCATGCACGCACACAGACACATGCGCACCTAACTACAGGCAAAACAAAAATATTTATTGCTATGACAATAACCGAGCAGCAGCAACAAATTAATTGGTTGCCTCAGCAGCTGCAACTTCGTATTTCTTTGCACTTAAATGACAAATAGCGGTGACAGCAGTACGCATCGTATTTTAGTTGCACGGCTGCAATATTGCCGGCGGCTGGTAACTACTGCAGCGGGTGCAGTAGCAAATGCCTCCCACTGCATTCTCTTTTAGTGAATAAAATATAAATTGTGCCTTTGGCGTATTTAAACTATTGCATGCGCCTTAAAGTATGCTAAGCTTGTAGTAAAATAGCATTAACTTTATATGGGCGCAAGCGTGCATTCACCAACGCAAGTGCACGATAACATATAAATACGAGGTGTGTTCAAAAAGTATCGCGAATTTTGAATTTTCGCAGGTTACGTTTATTCAAATTTTGATTTTTTTGTGGCGACATGTGGGTACTCATGTCTCTCACTCATGCCGACGAGTTCGGCCATTTTGAATGTTCAGTTAATTGTTGACAGCTGCTTTGCTTGCACGTGTTTCTGCTCGTCTTCGATTTTTGCCTATTCAAAAAGATGGATCAAAGAACCTGTATCAAATTTTGTGTGAAAAACGAAATTAAGTGCGCGGATGCATTCCGAATGTTGACAGTGCCATACGGAGAAGCTACTTTGGCCCAAAGCAACGTTTATCGGTGGTACAAAATGTTCTCAGAAGGTCTAGAAGATGTGAACGACGAAAAGCGTGCCGGACGCCCGAGCACTTCAACAACAGACGAAAAAATTGATGAAGTGAAGAAAATTGTATTGGCCAATCGTCGTTCCAGAAGTTGCTGGGGACGTAGACATATCGATTGGCTCGTGCCATTCCATTTTTTTCGATGATTTGGGCATGAGACGGGTCGTTGCAAAATTCGAACCAAAACTGCTCAACTTCGACCAAAAGCAGCATCGCGTGAACATTGCTAATGAGATGTTGAACTCTGTCCCCGACGACCCAAATTTGCTCCAGAGGGTCATAACTGGTGACGAATCGTGTATTTATGGTTATGACGTGGAAACCAAAGCTCAATCATCTCAATGGAAACTGCCGCACGAACCAAGACCGAAAAAAGCACGCCTAGTTCGGTCGAATGTAATAGTTTTGTTTACCGTTTTCTTCGATAGCAGGGGCGTTGTGCGTAATGAGTTCTTGCCACAGGGTAAAACGGTCAATAAGGAATATTACCTGCAAATTATGCGCCATTTGCGCAAAGCAATCCGCCAGAAATTCACGGATTTATGTAAGAAAAAAAATTGGCTTTTGCATCACGATAACGCCCCTGCTCACACATCGTTGCTTGTGCGCGACTTTTTGGCCAAGAACAACACACAGCCACCGTATTCTCATGGGGATTACTTTGAAGGGGACAAAAATAGATATTAATGAATAAATAAATAATTTTTGAAAAAACACAAAATTTGCGATACTTTTTGAACACACCTCGTACATGCGCATGCTTTGGAACCATTAAGTACTTGCCTATTTTTATCGCTTATTTGTTAATTTTGAAAACCCAAGCGTTTTCTATTTCCTCATTTCTTTGATGATTAGGAGCACAAAAAGTATTTTTTTCGAGAAAATAAAACTTGTAAACCAAAAAAATATGAGAGAGGAGCAGCAGATCCCTAGGATGATAAATTTAGAGGTATCGGATTTTGAATTGAAATAAAATAACAAAAATTCAAACTGATTGGGCAATCTGTATTGATTTTGGTACAACGATTCATGACATTTATTTTTTAAAGATAACAACATTTGAGTTTTGGTGAAAGTAACACGAAAAATTTCTTGTTATTTAGAGAGTTGCCAGTGTTACTGCACCAGCGAACGAGCGCATTAATTTCTGATAGCAACAACACTCAGTGTTTTCAAAAGCAGAAAATATTTACAAATCACCTTTCTTAAACGGACACCTCCCATAAACAGACAGTTTTTTCAGTACTAAAAAATTCTTAAGGGGTTTTAAAAAATTTTCCCTCCTGAGCGGGCAACCCTCTCATAACGGACGCATACACTTGTTTTCCACTCTAAAGGATATTTTAATTCCCCATAATCGGACAGCCTACAACTTTGTTTTTACATTTACTCTCTACCATATTCGTACAGTTGTTGCTTATTGAATAAGACGTATATGTACTAGGGGTGGGATTATTTTCGAATAATATTCGAATAAACATTATTCGAATAAAACGAATAATACTATTCGTTTCAAATAATTCGAATAGTTCATTATTCGAATACCTTACTATTCGAATACCTCACTATTCGAATAGTTTACTATTCGAATACCTCACTATTCGAATACCTTACTATTCGAATACCTCACTATATATTCATTTACATCAGGGAGAAAATGCTTTTAAAAATATAAAAATTACATTGGCCCTTCTCATGGTGCATGCACTTGTACATAAACCGATTAGTAGTCCGCTAATCTAAATATATTAAATATTTACCAAAAATATTCGAATAGTGAAGTATTCGAATAGTGATGTATTCGAATAGTAAGGTATTCGAATAGTGAGGTATTCGAATAGTGAGGCATTCGAATAGCATTATTCGAATAAACGAATAAAAAATTCGAATAAATATTATTCGAATTACGAATACCTCTCGAATAAAAGATTTTATTATTCGAATAATTTTTATTCGAATAGTCCCACCCCTAATATGTACCTATTGAGGTAAGTCCCCTAAATACGAAGAACTTGTTTTTAATGCAGTAAAAACATAAATGTGTATTTACATACATATACTCGTACACGTATGTAGTTTCTTATTGTATGATTATTAAAAGACAAATTTAATGTCATTGAAATTCGTAAAAATGAAAAACTTAGAGAACGTGAGTTGGCAAAGAAATGCAAGATCAGCAAAACTCAGGCTGCTTGCGTCATCAAAAACAAAGCCCAAATTTTACGTTTGTGGAACACTGATGCCAAACCGGAGAGAAAAAGGACTCTGCTACAGCTCAAAGGTTTTAATATTGATAAATTGTGCAACGAATGGTTTGTGAAGGCACGAAATATGGGCATTTCTTTGGCAAGCACACTTACATATAAGGAGCAAAGCTGAAGAAATTTCAGTGAGATTCAATTACGATGGTTTTAGTGTATCATCCATCAAGATGATGTCAAAAGTTTTACTCAGAAGGTACCATATTTGACTGCAGAATATGATTCGCGAAACACTTATAATGCAGTTGAGGCTGGCCTGTTTTTCCGTGCATTGCCCGATAAAACATTTGCAATAAAAGGTGAAAAATGCACAGGTGGAAAAATGGCTAATGATAAGTTCACGATTTTACACTGCATCAATATGGCTGGAGAAAGAGAACGCCTTTTTGTTATTGGGAAATTTGCAATCCCTCGGACATTTCGCAACATAAATTTGAACAAATTACCAGTTACGTGGCGATAAATGAAAAGTCTTGGATGACGTCTGACTGTCATGCAGTCCGATAGAAAAATGCAACTTCAAGAGCGGAGCGTCGTTTTATTTTTAGATAATGCGGCTTCCCATCCTCGCGATCTAAAATTGAAAAAATGTTAAAGTTATTTTTCTACCAGCAAACACAGGGAAAATATTAAAAGAATTGCCCAATAATGCTATTGTCAAATGGACACATTTGATTAATGCTGCATTTCGTTTAGAAGATGTACCGCAACAATGGAAAATAGCGGAAGTTATTATGCTTCCAAAACCAGGAAAGCCCCCACACGATGTGACATCATACCGACCAATATCGTTGTTACCAATTTTATATAAGCTTTTTGAAAAAATCTTGCTAAAAAGATTAAAACCATTGTTAGATGCAAAATGCCTTGTACCAAACCATCAATTTGGTTTTCGAAATGAGCACTCAACGATTGATCAAGTGCACCGCATTTCTCATGTAATTGAAAAATCCCTGGAAGAAAAAAAATCTGTTCTGCGGTATTCCTGGATGTATCGCAAGCTTTTGATAAAGTATGGCATGAGGGACTAATCCATAAACTTCAAGCAGTTCTACCAATTAAGTACTCAAATATTTTAAAATCCTACTTAATGAGCAGATACTTTAGAATAAAGCAAGCAGATGTCTATTCAGAACTGAAAGATATTAATGCAGGTGTCCCGCAAGGCAGTGTACTCGGGCCAGTTTTGTATCTCTTGTATACTAACGATATACCCACATGCAGCAATACAACAACTGCAACATTTGCCGATGATACTGTAGTATTAGCAACTGATGAAAAACACTTAGAAGCAATTCAGAAGTTACAAGCATCAGTAAATGCAATTCAAAATTGGACCAAAAAATGGTGTGTCAAGTTATACGAAACCAAGTCTGTGCATGTTGACTTCACTAATAGAAATATAAATTATAAACCAATATTTATCAATAATACGGCAATACCGCATGCAAATACGGCAAAATATCTTGGAATGACCTTAGATGCTAACCTGAGATGGAAAGCACATGCCAAGAAAAAACACGAGGAGTTAATTCTTAAATACAAGAAAATGTATTGGCTGTTAGGCCGACATTCTAAACTCTCTATTTATAACAAAATACTTTTATACAACCAAATACTGAAACCAGTGTGGTCATATGGCATACACCTCTGGGGCTGCACCAGTGAAAGCAACAAAAACATCATTCAACGATTCCAAAATAAAGTATTACGCGACATCGTTAGAGCGCCGTGGTACATTCGTAATTGCAATCTACATAAGGATCTTAATATAGACATCATTACGGATATTATAAAAAAATTCGCAAATAAATATAAAGAGAGACTTCAGGAGCACATCAATGATGAAGCAGCCAAACTACTTGTAACAGAAGACCTCACGAGAAGATTAAAAATGACGAAACCGCATGATCTCTTTTCATAAAATGTTGTCTTTATTTGAGATGTTTTAATTCAATTAAATATATGTAAAATGAATTGCTTATTAGTTTTGTTAACTAGATTATATATATATATATAATTGGCGCGTATACCCTTTTTGTGTGTTTGGCCGAAGCTCCTCCTCCTATTTGTGGTGTGCGTCTTGATGAATGTTTTTATGAGGAGCTTTTTCATGGCAGAAATACACTCGGAGGTTTGCCATTGCCTGCCGAGGGGCGACCGCTATTAGAAAAAACTTTTCCTGCATTTTGGTCTTTCACCGTTTTTGGTTTCGAATGGTAGTCACGCACCAAGCCATTCGGCTACGGCGGACGCCGTTAACTAGATTGCAATAGTAATAAAATAAAATAAAAAATAAAAAAATAAAGCAAACACAACAGCATTTTGTGAGCCCCTTGAACAAGGCTTGAAGTTCATGTATAAATCGTTATTTTTAATAAACATTTTTCGGAAGGAAGATACAAATTCTGCTATGAAGTTGTCAAAATCAATCAATATATTAGATGTTGTTTATTTCATACACAAAACGTGGCAGCAAGTGAGTCTATAGACAATACAAAATTGTTTCATTAAATTTGGGTTTGGGAAAACTTATATGTATGCCCAATAACGATAGCTGTTGGGTCGCAGAAGATGAGCTACCGCTACAGCAATTGCTCAGTTCTCCAACGTTATTAATCGAGTCCAGAAATCCAAGTTGACATGGAAGATTATCTTAATTTTTATAATGAAATATTCATTAATGATGAAGATTTGGAAAATATCAGTACTGAAGTGTTAACTGTTTGGCCATCTCGTTTGAAGAGGAAATAGAAAGTGAGACTGACGACAAGTTAACTTTCTATAAAGAGGCTTATTTAGCTATAAGAAAACTAAAAGCTTTTTCTCTAAAACACAACGGCCTTAAAGGTATTGACCTGCTTACCGCTCTTCAAATACATCTTCAAGATATTGAAATTAAAAGAAAAAGTCGCCAAGCTAAAATTTCTGACATTTTTAAGTCAATTTGAATATCTTGTATAATAAATTTTGTTTAATTCTTGAAAGTATTTTGATGAAAATCCTTTTTTTATGAATTCTTATTACATTTTTCTCATAAGCAAAAAAATTTGTTAGCTCCTTAGGTGTAAACTGTACTAATATCATTAATAAATAGAACAAGAAGAAGATACCCTAAAATACTGCCTTATGACACCCCTGAAGATGCAATGAAAGGTTCCAAGCATTCACTCTCAATCGTTCCCACCATCACCTATCGAATAAATAAGATTTCAATGACTATAATGACGTAATATAATTGTACAATAAACTCTATCAAATGCTTTAGAAAAGTCGGTGTAAACACAATCGACTTGGAAACCTTCAGCAAAAGCAGCTAAGTTACAAACTGTAGACCCATAAATCCATGTTGATTGGGCGAAATTAGACTTTTAGTGTCAAAGCACATTTTTTCAATTCCTTCGAAAAATTTGAATATAATAGAAAGCCTCGAGATCGGCATTTAATTGCACACACCATTATTTTTGCCCTTTTTGAAAATATAGGTAATAGTTGTAATTTGCCAATCGTTCCAAAATCTACAGAAGATAGAGGTTTATTAAAAATTAGTTTGAGAGGAATAACAATAGCCGAGAAGTTTTTGAGAAAAATTACGGACATGCCATACTTATCAGTCTACGAAGAAGTTTTTAAACCCAAGATCCCATTCTCAATCTCCAGTGAAACATGGGTTAAATAGCCAAAATTCAAAGGTGAAAGTAGATTAACATGACAAGAAGAAAATGAGAAGTATCAGCACTAGTGAAATTAGATTTGCAAAAATCGGCTATCAAATTGGCTGTTGTAGCAGATTTGTTTTTAAAACGAACTACAGAACGGGCTTCAGCTCTTGAATTTTTAGATTTAACAAATCGCCATAAGGTCTTAGAATTTGACTCAATATTCTCTTTAATCCTAAGAATATAGTTCCTGTACGGAAAATCAATTAATTTTCGAGCACGAGGATGATCTCTACTGCACTACTTATGTACACGCATTTTTGTTGGCGAAAGCGATGACTTGAGCTTTAAAATGCAGAGATGATTTAAGGCAGAACAACTGATGGATATTATGCTTGTGCCGATAGAAGGCTGGTATGCTGTTGGCGAAATGCCAAATAGACCCCCACCAAGTAATGACAAACGTCAGTTTCTTTGAAGGTGGGAAACAAAGCCAGCACCGGACAAGTCCGACTTCCAATGCTTTGCGTCACCTCAACGTCTTAATTTACGAGAAGAGCCACTCTATGAAGATAGATTTAGCTATTCGCGAAATGAGTAGTAAACTAATTCGAAGTCGTACTACTTCGTTCTTAACCATAAATTGGTTTCACTACTTTAGGTTTTCCCTGCAGGGGTGGCATTTGTGCTGTTGACAATACGCACAAACACACACCACATGCAAAAATGCATTCGTATATATGTAAGTACATGTGCACATACTCGTATGTGTTGGGCTTAAACGCTTTTCTTCACACACTTATACATATAGAAATTCATTGATTTATAGTGCATGAGGAAGAACGCATGTGCCTGTATGCGTGATGCATTTCGAGTAATTTATATGAAATGAGCTCCAAGTTGGTTTTAAATGCGAATGAAATTATAACCGTCGGCATTAATTTCTTTTCACCGTCACCGTCATCATTGTCGCCGATGCCATCAATGACAGCGCAACAGCGCGGCGTCTCCTGAACTTCCCATACCACCGTTCTTTATGCCTACCGCGGCTCCGCTTCTTCGCGTTTGTTGTACGTACGCCTGCATATGCTTACAGCAACTGGCATGCGACAGGATACGTGAAAACGAATACATATAAATGCTTTTATGACTCTGTTATATTTTTGTACATGTGCGAGTGTGTGCGTGTGCGTATGCGTTCATCCCTGCCTTTGGCTTTGCTCTGCTTCCTTTTTCTGCGCTTCGCAGTCGTCTCAGTTTCCGTGTAAGTTTTTCAAGCTCGACGCTTCAGCGTTATTTCTAGCTACGATGTCGCATGTCTCAATGCATTCCTTTTGCCGCACAGTCTTGTGCCTACCACCACATTGAAGCAATAGTAGCAATGTTGCATGTAGTAGACTCATATTGCTGGCGGGCTTTATGACGTTGCCGACGATGGCGGCGATAGCAGCAGCGCAGTCCTGCTGCTAGTTGATTGTGACGCTCTAATTTACCTCAAAAGCTGCACTGTTATCTCGTCAAACCCTTGCTCAGCCGCCTCTTCACTTCATTTCACCGCACTCTACATGCGCCCCGCCCATCCGGCGCCAACCCTACAGCCGATTGAGATGCTACACTAATTACAGCTGATTCGCCTCCGGCATATTTGTTTCGAAATATTGCTCGCGGTTAATTTATCACAAGTTTTTCTTTGCAGTGCCAGCGGCTGAAAAATGTTGCCAATGCCTTTGTTATTGCTTTTATTGCTGTTGCTGTTGCTGCCAAAGCTGTGTGCTTTTACTTCTATTTGTGTTGTTGCTATTTTGTCATTGTTCTGGTTATTTCTATCAATGTTGTTGCCTTGTTGTTGTTGTTGTCGTTATAGCTAGCGGTGTTGTCGTTTTGTGCAGCTGTGAAATTGTGATCATCCCCGTCGCGTATCGCCGCTCAGCGCACGTTGCTCATCACTGCACAACCGCTTGTCTAAGTATACCTTCATATTAAAATTTGTTAGCCGCTGGGCTTTAATTCTATTCTTTATCGTCATCAACTGCACACAGCGCCAACATCATGATTATCATTTGCGTTTTTGTATCAGCTACAATAACAACAAGCTGGCTCTAACGAACATCATTATGTTCCTCATGTACAGTCAACGTCATCGACATAGCAATTATTTTCAAATCATAGCCAGCAAAGTGGCCTGCAGTTAACGGTCTGCACTACCACGGATACTCGTATGAAAATCATCATTATCGTATTCGTTATCATCACACACACATTGTGCATACATATACATGTTCATATATATATATATATATATATATATATTTATATTTATATATACATATATGTATGCACTCACACATATAGTATACCATCACCATTGTCCGCTCCTCTGCCGTTGGCATTTCACAATTTTTATTGAAGTTTGATTATATGTATTTTGTTTTATTTTTTCTCTTCTCTGCTTATTGCACTTTTTAATTTTTAAAAAAGTCTCCTTTTTATTTTCACATGTGCGCAGCTCAATGAACATACAATATTTACTCACTCATGCACATTCCTATTACATACCCCCATATGCGGGGGGATCATTAAGAGTTCGCATACCACGGATTGTGCGGAGAGCAAACAAGCACAGAGAAGAAAATAAGAAAGTAATGCGACCTCAAATTCGAATAAACCACAGACGTCGTTATGGTTTTATGAAGCCAGCATGCTGAAGCTTAGTTTAGATTAGGTTGGATGGGCTACTGTTAAAAAGTAAGACTCATTATAGTATCCAGGAAATGTTTCCCTAGCCCTATTCGTGAGCTGCAGATTGGTGCCGTACTGTCGAAGTGATTGTAGGAATATTCAATATTCTTCAAAACATTTTGAGTTGCTTGTTACCGACCAAAGAGCCTTTGAACGCAGCTTATTGGTCTTTAAAGAGGGTATTTTTGAAGAAGTTGTAATGAGACCATAGGTGAATTCTAATTTTAGGGGTATGCACGTCTCGAAGGTTTTCGAGCAAAAAAAAAGGTCGGCAGGTCTCAAGCTGTGATTGCCAAAACAAAAAAAAAAAAAAAAGTCAATTACTCAGTTCAGACAACCTCGTCTCGAAATCATAACTGTCAACAGTGACGTGGGTGTCGATACGCGAGTGCACCGAATGTTTGTTTGATGACAGGAGGTGCTTCGTTTTGTCCCCGTTCACCACCAGACCCATTCGCTTTGCTTCGAACTAACAGCGCGGTTGTTAAGGCAGTATCATCGGCATACGCCAACAATTGTATGCTCTTATAAAAAATTGTGCCCGAGCGATGAAATTCTGCGGCTCGAACGATCTTTTCCAGCATCAGATTAAAGAAGTCACACGATAGTGAGTCACCCTGTCTTAAACCTCGTCCGGGAACAAATGTTGCGCATTAATTTTGACATCGACCACATGCAAAACGGCAAAAAACTGGCCAATTCGTACTTACGCTCTCGCGAAAGGAATGCATAACTATTACAGGTATGCTTACAGGTCATAATCTATTGGCTGCACATGCGTACAAGATAGGGATTGCTAACACGGATAAATGCAAGAAATGCAGAGAGGATGTTGAGGAAACTTTAGAACACCTTCTGTGCGTTTGTCCGACATTATTAAAAACGCGTTTAAAATGCCTGGGAGCCCCATTGTTTGAGGGTCTGGAGGACGTCTCAAAAGCGGATCTCCCAGTTCTGCTTGGATTCGCCAAAAGCGTCGACATCCTACCTGATGTCTACTTTCAGAATTCATAGAGTTCAGTCTCCATCTGGTATCGCTAGAGACCAAAAGGACTATGCTTAATGCCAACCAGGCTAACCTAAGCTAACTTTGACATCGCCACATACAGCCCATGGCTTTTTGTGCTGTCGCAAACCGTTTTAAAATCATCGCAGAGATAGTGCGTGCCAATTCTCTTTCATGTGACTTGGCATATTGTGAATATCTGGTCAATTATTGATTTTCCAGGTTTGAAGCCGCACTGATAATGCCCATTCAGTTGGTTGATGGTGGGTTCCTCTCCGCCAACTCAGCCGGTAGTCCATCGGCTTCCGCGGATTTGTTATTTAGCCGTGTTATTCTATTCGCATCACAGTCGCTAATAGACCGGCTGGGTCAGTAGCTGCAAATACTAGCAGTAGAGATAAATTAGCAGGGTAGCACAAAGAAATACGTTCCAAAAATTCTATTGCAAAATTCCAAAACTTTTATTTTAGTTTTCTCGTTAAACTTTTTTTAACATACTGGTGTACAACTCCAACATTTTTCTTCAAAATAAGGTGTTTAAAAAAATAAGAATCAATACATATTTACATCGTTTCGATGTAATGTCCTTCATTTGCCACTAATTTTTCCCAGTATCAAAGTTCTAGATCGAGAAGTTATGACAAACGAGCTTCCACAACTTGGTTCCGGATATATATATTGGCTTACACCCGGGTCAAGGATGTGTGAAGGAGGCACGTAGATATGACTCTGGCACAAAACGATCAATAGCTGATTAAGGCCAGCACTATCCGCTTGCGTCCACATTAAGCTCCATAAAGCAGGGAAAAGCCAAAATAATACTCATTCTGAAATCAAATTGGGTCTGTACTATTGCGATTCTACCATATAGGTATATCAAAAGTCTTAGAGCGCCTAATGTATCAGCAAACTGACTAACTTTTATGTAAAAACTTCCTGGTCGGTGCTTACTAATCTGGCTTCAGGCGTAACAAAAGTTGTATTACTGCGCTCCTTGCCGTTTAAGATGATGTACGAATAATTATTGACAATTATTGTGTAACCTTACTAACTCTTCTTCACCATTCCAAGGCTTTTGACACTGTCAATATAATATATCTGAAGTTAAAGAATTTATTTCACTTTTCATCCTCGGTGGTAAACCTAATCAGCCCATATCTTTTTGATCGATCGCAAGCAGTCAGCATAGGGAACATAATGTCTCATTTTCTCTGCATATCTAAAGGAGTCGGATTGTCAAGGATTTGAGGGTGCTTCTATATTTATTTGCATAATTATTAGGGAAAACCCCATTACTTTTCAATCCTTAGCGCATTCGATTAATACCTCATTTAACTATTATATTCTGCAATTCTCTTGAAGGTTCTACATCATTATGTGATCCATTATGAGCAACAAGGAATTCTCAAACCAAAAAATTTCACATTTGCAAACAATCAAGTGAACATTTGTTAGTGCCCCCATACCAAATATGCTCAGGATTTCTATACTTTTACGTCGTTTGCATTTATATGAGTTTGTGTGCAAGGCTTGCAAAGAATTGTGTCCAAATTCGTTGTTGAAATTTTTCGATGTTCTAGTTTGCCATACAAATTCTCGCCTTTGCGTTGGCACTTTCATGAGCAGTTGTCAAAAAATGTGGAATATTTCTGACCAAGTAAAAGAGAAACATGTTATCTCCCTACCAGTGAGTACCTTTAACCGTCGCTGCATCCGTGCTGCTGGAAAAACTATAGTACATTCTAAAAACAACAATTTCAACATAAAAATTAATAAAAGGCTGAAAATACATATTTCAAATTTTATAAATGCCTTTATTTTGCACGCAAAGTAAACAGTAAGGCAAACGAAAGTTTAGAGATATTTTGAAAATTTTAGTGCATATTTTTTTTTTGATATTCTTTTAAAAATACATTCGTGTGAGTTCGCCAAACATATGAAGCATACAAAAAAAAATCCCTTTTGTCAAACGAAACTCTCTAATTTCCTTAAAAATATTTCATTAAGACTGTTATCTGGTGTGATGCGGAAACATTGACTTAAAGTGTTCAAGAGCCACTGAAAAATTTTGTGGAAGATCAATGAAGAGACATGAACTACATGAACTTTATGAATACATTGACATAGTCAGAGCATAACGATTCCGCTACGTCATACTATCGATTCGATATATGCTCACGGCGACATGGGAAGAGAAAGTAATCCTCTCGTTCTGGTGGGTTAACGGATAGAAGGAGAGTAAATTGCGAATCAGATGGCCGGTACCAGTGGGAGTATATATCTCCAAGCAACTTTCTATTCTTGATCTACTTGAAGAGATAGCCCCATATACCTATCAAATGCGACAATAAGATGAATTTTCTAAAAGTTACGGTTTCAGGGTAGTTTATTAAAAAAAGGCGAAAAAGTAACAAAATTCACTCTTCCTTGGCATAGTTTTGGTTTAATCGAAATAACAAACATTCCCATTATTTACAGAAAACGAGCCAGTTTTTGGGTCTACCTCGTGAATAGTTGGCGCGATGTTTGCTTTAAGGACCTGAATCATCAATGGAATGTCTGCAAAACAGCGCTTCGTCACGGCATTCCGCTAAAAAAGTCTAACTTTCGGAGATCGCAGCTCCGAAGTAGTCAATCGACATCGCCGAGACATCTGATAATGCGATTATCGAACTTGGCACGCAATCGATTATCTATATCGACTGTGCCACGGTCTGTGGCATAGCGCCATCCAACCATGTAACTAAAAATTGTCCAACTTCATGTCTTCCATTTCCGGGAAATAACCGTTTTATCTCTGTAGCGTTCACCGTTTATTGAAATGGCATTTCCAAAGAAAAATGGGCCAATGATACCACCGATTCAAAATTTGCACTAAACTGTCACTGTCACAGTTGGGCCATGAGTCGTCCTCGTCGTGCGAAGCAAAGAGCCCTTTCAACGGAAAGTGGAGAACGAGTATGAGAGCGATGTTAGATAAGTGGGTTTAAGTGCGCGTGTGGCCAGTTGGTTAGCATGTCATGGAGGCTACCTTGCATGTTGGACGTACATATAATGAGTCTGTCGCGGTTATTCGGATAAGGAGTTCAACCATCTACAATATACAAGCCATTCGTCTGCGATGAGTGGAGACTGATCTCCGATAACTGCATTCAAGCGGCGAGGAATTGTGAAGATGATGATGAGCTCACCCTGAAATAGGTGAAGGTCCTGTTAATATTCCATTAAGTGGTTCTCTTACATAGGCTTTTATTTCCTCGACCTGTTTAAATATGCTGGGATGGCCTCGCATATAAGAGTCACTATGCAGTTGCTGTTAGGCTGATATGAAAATGCTGCAATGAATTCTGAGCGGCCGCCGTAGCCGAAGGAGCTGGTGCGTGACTACCATTCGGAATTCACAGAGAGAACGTAGATTCGAATATCGGTGAAACACCAAAAAATTAAGGAAAACATTTTTCTAATGAATGAAATGTTTAGAGATGTAACTACATATTTCTTTTCAAATGAGAGAGCGATTTATCATGTTGTCGGGTTCGAATATTAAGCAATCGTCAGCTAAAAAATGCTGTGGAATTCTTTGGTGGTTGAGGGAGCTTCGAGATAAAAAAGTTTTACAGTAGAGATAGGTAGGCGGGATTTAATTGGGGACGTGTAAAGTGTGAAGATTTATATTTTCTGGTAAAAAGAGCTGGTGCTCGTTTTGTCAGAGTTAGCTCTGAGGCCGCAGCTGGCAGCTCAACGATTGAGTACAGCCATGACTGAGGGAAACGGTCCCGATACCATTAGAACCAAGTCATCGGCGTATGATACTGCCTTTACCACACCCATATTTAAATGAGTTAGAACTTTCGATTGCCCAGTTCATAGTTGCCAGGGAAACCTCCCCCTACCGGCTCGAGTCATCATTACAAGTTGGAGCAAACGATTTTTCCGTAAAATGGGCATTAACAAAAATTTTTAAAGACTCTTCGGCGGATTCAGCCTACTCCCCATTGTCTCTTTTGACAAAAGGTTTACATGAGTGGCCCTTGGAGAGGATCTTACTGAGATTTTCAGAATTTTTCACTGATTCTATGGATTCATAGTAATCTTTCCAGGAGTTACGCTTCGCATTTCTAATGGTTTTCTTATATTCTCTCAAAATTACCCGGTAAGCTTCAAAGTTTCTCATTTGATAGCAGCGATTGAAAAGTCTCTTAACCTTATTTTTCAAGCCGGTCTACGTCTTGCTGCAACAAGAAGGAAAGTCTTTCTTGCTGAAGGGTATGGGGCTGGCAGTGTGATAGGACCTCTCTTACCACTGTTCAGTTTCTATTCGAAAAGTTGTTGTGAAAAGAGTTCTGCCAGTTCTTTTAGGGTTCCTACAGGGAGATAAGGTTTCCTGAACGAAATCGATTTGAAAAAGGATCAGCCTATGATCCGAAAAATTGCTCCTTTGAGAAACCGTCCAATTATCAACTTTGACGGCAGACGTACGTATTTGACGAGAGATTAATGTGAAGAACTTCTTCCCAGCCGCTTGATGTTTCCGATGCTGGAAAAACATGTGTAACCCATTATAGCGGGGTACATCATGCGTTTGTATTTTGAGTTATCATGTTATCAGAAATTTATGTGTTATAACGTTTTTGTTTATTAGTTTAGCAAAATGTTTGAATGTAAACTTTTAATGAACTTCAAAGTATTTAGTTTAAGTTTATTTAGTTTTAAGTTTAGTAGTAGAACAGTACGCAGAGGGCATTTGACACTATTGAAAAACGCTTTTTAGAATTCCCTACGCGCACTCTACAATAATGCTAATAGAGAGCTCGTTTGAAAGGCAAATATAGCGAAATATTTGCTATAGTTTAAGACAAGATGCGTTCTCTCCCCTCTTTTATTTATCGCAGTACTGGGTACTACATATATTAGAGACAACAAATCGCGAAGCCCAGGCGACATTCAATGGCGGCCGTTCCAAAAGCTTGGAGATCTAGATTATGCAGGCGACATAAGCTTTATCCAACACACATTTGCTGGTATTCGATCAAAATTTGAGAAATTAATGACAAATGCAGAAACCATAGGCCTGAAAGTAAACATTGCAAAAACTAAATTAGTGCGATAGGAAACTAACAATACCACGCCCCTCGTTGTAAGCTCGGTTGATACACCTGTTGAAGTAGAAGATGCTAGCGAGTTTTGCTACCTGGGTAGTATAATTGCCAAGAACCGAATCATATGGACTGAAAAGTCCTAGGCCTAACTAAGAAAACACATTTGTTTTGTTCAAAGTTAGCTTTATCCAGGAACGCAATTTCCATCAAGAAAAACGAAATCATTCCAGCGCCGCTCTAACATTTCAATGTAGAACGATTTATCTTTTGCCTCAAAATAGGCGCCAGTTTCAGCGATAACCCTCTATTCGAGCGAAATTTATACTGGCGAGCATCGCACGAACTTGTGAATAGAATATCATGAAATTTTAACAGCTGTATTTTTAAGGTTAGTGCTAACTGAAAAAGAGGTGAATGTAATAAAACTGGTGCCATCTATGTGTTAGGCCTGGGATGTTTCAGCCCATATGTTATAAACAAGTTTTATAAATTGAGCACACTTTCGGCTTCACGAAATATTAGCAGTCGTGCCAAACTAAAAAATTTTAATATGAGTGTAAAAACGGTTGCCGCCGTAGCCGAATGGGTTGGTGCGTGACTACCATTTGGATTTCAAAGAGAGAACGTTGGTTCGAAGCTCGGTGAAAGACCAAAATGAAGAAAAAAAGTTTTTTCTAATAGCGGTCGCCCCTCGGCAGGCATGCCACAAATAGGAGGAGGAGCTCGGCAAACACCCAAAAAAGGGAGTACGCGCCAATTATATATGTATGTATATATAATATATAAAAACGGTTGCATGGTTATGGAACCTAGAAAGTCACTAACAGAGTATGAGAACGTTTGCAAACAAATGACTTCGACGAATTTGGCAATTTTTCCGGCTTAGAGTTATAACAAATGAAAATCCACTAGCACTAACAATGCCAGTACCTGTTAATATCGAGATAAAACGTCGGAAATGGCGTTGGATTGGGCACACTTTGCAAAAGGAAAATAATGGCATCGCTAAAATGGCACTCGAGTTGAAACCCCAAGGTTCACGAAGGAGAGGTAGATCCAGAAGTACGTGGATAAGAACGGGATATGCTGAATGTCAGCAAATGGATAACTGGGCTTATATTCGACCAAATCGTGATAGATGGAATGCGTTCGTCTGCGCCCTATGTTCTAACTAGGAACGATACAAAATGGTAACGTTACATTAATTTTCTTTTGTATTCAATTTCATGTCAAGGGGCATATTTCTGTTGAAAATTATATTGAGTAGTAAAAAAAATTCGGCGGTTTTTTGAAAGGATCAAACAAACACTTTTTATGTTGCCAAAATGCTGAGTGTAAGACTTGCATGCAGACGTGTGGAATTTTGCAACTTTTTATATTATTTATATATTTTATAATAATAACACCCTTTACCGTTATAATAACAGCCATTACCGAGAAATTATTTTTCTTCGAATTGTCCCAATCAGTGAAATTGAAACCGCTATTTTAGTAAGCGACATGTACAGTGTACACTTTTTTAAAAGGGCAGAAATTTCCATGTCCACGGAAAATACGTATAGACTTAGTCACATGGGTGTGCATGTACGCAAGGATGAATGTAATTTACGATGACATCCCAGCCACTATTGTTCTGTATGTCATTGCAGTTATTAATCGCTGATGTGTTTGTAATTGTTGCGGTTATTTCAGCTATCAGCCACATTTCAACGCTGCAATCAGCATTTCTGCCATTTAAGTAGTAGTATCTGTATATGTGTGTGTGCCATATTCCAACAAACGCACACACATACATATGTATGTGTGTCAATGTGTGCGCATACTTATATATTTGCCATTGTTACTCCTCAGCGTTGCTTTTGTTTTTACTATTGTATTATTATAGCTGTTGGTGCTATCGCCATTGATGCGCCAGCCCTGCAGCTTGGTGGATATTTTAATTGCGCCCAACAAACTCACACACACACACACACGAGCATATTTTTATACATAATACATGTGATGTAGAGAACATTTGGCGCCTGCAGTGCCAACTTTCCCATTTTACCAACACATGCGCACGTCTGCTTTTACACGCAAGTACACAACTAAAAGAACGTATGTTTGTATGTATTTGTGCTTATAACTTCGCAATTGTTATTACTCTCTGACATTGCTCGCAAATTTTGACATTTTGATTTTACGAATTACAGGCTTTTTGGCCGATTTTTCACCAGCGGCATCAAATCGTTCCAACAACGTACACCAACAATAGTGCCGTTCGTGGGCCAGCTTGTGGTGAGTCCGTGTGTTTGTGTACATGTATGCGTTGCACATACTTGTGGATGCTCATGTAACTATGTGTATGTATGTATGCAGCTAGTCTCGCAATTTGCCTTTAGTCCGTACATATTGGCATGCTGACGTTGACACAACGATGTTCCCTGTCGTCCTTACATACATACATACCAGTGTGGAAAAACAAAAACTTGCTAAACAATATTATTGGAATTTTTTAGGCGGTCATTCGGCTGTAGGGCCATTTTCGATGTAATCAGAATTAAAAATATATAAATTTTTTGTAAAAATTGAAGCACAAATGTAGCAGCGATTGTGCAACAGTAACCGATGGGCATATTTTAAAATGTTCGTTGTTGACGTTGGCACAAATAATTTTTGGTGAAAGAACCCAAAGCAATGAACGACTGTTTTCATAAACTTATGAAAATGTGTAAGCCCAAATGCAACGCTGAGTATATACATACATGTATGTGTGCATACATATACAATATACGCATCGGTTGTGGGAAAGTAAAAAGGGGAATTGGCACTGAATTGAATGTTTCGAGGAAATTAGGTAAAAGGTAAAACAGAGCGATAATTTTTAGTTAATTATGGCTGTGAAATATTTCGATTTAAAACTTTTCAAATATAGTACACAAGTGCAGAGTATTAAAAAAGAATGAGAAATAATTAAGGAGGTAACAGTATGGACAATGAAAAGGAAAAAAGTCAATAAACAAGAGTTCGCGAACTAACGGTTTTGGAGTTTTATTAGGAAATGCTCCTCGGAAACATTTATTTCCAGTCATTTTACTAGGTTGTTCAATAAGTATTGCGGTTTTATAAGAAAAACACAATTTTATGATTTGAAATACACTTTATTCTTCAGTATAGTCTCCCTATAGCGGCCGCCGTAGGTTCGAATCTCGCTGAACCACCAAAATGAAGAAAAAGTTTTTTCTAATAGGCAGATAATGGCAAACGTCCGAGTGTATTTTTGACACGAAAAAGCTCCTCCTTAAAATATTAGCCGTTCGGAGTCGGCTTGAAACTGTAGGTCCCTCCAATTGGGGAACAACATCAAGACGCACGCCACAAATAGGAGGAGGAGCTCGGCCAAACACCCAAAAACGGTGTAAGCGCCAATTATCTATATATATATATCTATATATATGTTCTCTCTGAACATCAATACATTTATTTCAACAAGGTTCCTATTTATGAATTCCACCGTTGAAGAGAGAATCTGGAAGGGCTGTATCATTTGACGAAACACGCTTTCCACGCATGAACTTTTTTGAACCTGGAAACAAATGAAAATCACTGGGGGTCTAATCTTGTGTATACGGGTGATTGATGTCCAATAATTTGAACTTTAATTCATGGATTTTAGTCATTGTCAAAATGCTCTTGTGACACGGTGCATTGTCCTGATGGGAAAGATTTTTTTCTTTTGCAAATTTTTGTCTTTCTTCGTAAATTTCCTTCAGCTGGTCTAAAAGGTTACAATAATTCAGAATTTATTGTTTTACCGGTTTGCAAGTAATCTACAAACGAAATTCCTTCCTGGCTGATTTCTGGGTACGAATTCATGTCGGAACCGAAGAGCCAGGTTTACATCCCTCCTTAACCTCATGTTTTGATTTAGGATCATGTAGATAGACCCAAGTCTCATCCATAGTGATGAAGCGATGCACCAAATCCACTTTATACTTTCGAAAACGCTCCAGTCTTCTTCAGTCAAAATATTTCTTACACTGCTCAATGAGATGACTAGGGCTTCTACTAAATCTCTTTCAGTCACTCGACGATTTTCCAATGCTGCTATTTTTGGACGTCTTTGCCGTGATGACATGGATCGTCTTCAAGGCTTGCACCACCACGTTTAAATTCAGCAACCTATCCTTCTACTGTACTAATTGATGGCGAAGAGTCCTTATACACTTTCAACATTCGTTCACAAATTTCCTTTGCCTTAAACCTTCCAAAAATAAAAAGTCAATTACTACACGATACTTGATCTTTCCTTGTAGAAAATACAGGGTCCGGCACTCGAAGTGTAACCAATGATGCACGGGCATCAGCTGTCTATTAGTTGACCAAATGACAGTCCAGAGTTTTGTTTACAAGCGTGCGGAAGCATTTTGCCGAGAGTAAACGCGAAAACAGAAAATCAGTAATGAATTTCAAACGTAATAGTGTGATTGCATTATACAAGTATTTGCCTAGAAAATCACAACCAGCGATTGTTCGTGGGCTGGAGCACATTAAAATATTTTAATATTTCAACAGGACTCGGCACCGTTTCACAAAGCTCGAGTGAACCAAGAATGGCTAAAAAACAACGTCCCGAACTTCTAACGTCTACACAATGGCACCCAAGTTCACCAGACGCGAATCCAATGCCGGGCTCTGTACTGTGACACTTCGATACTAAATGGCGTGCAAACAAAAAATGGATTGACAGATTGAAATAAAACTTCACAGACTACGTTCATATGAAAAGTGTACCAACATAACAAAAAATATTTAGGCAAGTAGCAACGCCCCCTCCTATCGAACCCCAAAACTTATTGAACAACCTAGTACAACGCGGCTTAGCACGCAGAATATCATAACTCAGAATTTTCAAATTCAGCAAATAACCGATAAATTCACTGGCTTATAAATTATATAATTAAATATTAAATTATATGCAATAGAAATTATTAAAAAAGTCAACTACAAATTAGTATTTCCATATCTCTTAGCGAGGGAGCTGAATAATTCTGAAGGGCCTATTTATCGAGACCAAAAGGCCATGAATCTTTCAGCAAGACTCTACTCCTTCATATAAAGCGATTTCGACACAAGATTGATAGCTGAAATTTCCATAACCACATAACACCGAACTTATGGGTACCTAATTTCCCAGCCCTTAATCCCTTGGATTACTACGCATAGGGCGTAGCTGGGCGTGAAACCAATAAACATTCTCATGAGTCCATTTCTCCTTTGAAGGCTGCAATTAATAATTGTTTTCCACGTCGTTCTTAGCCAATTCGGCTTCTATCTAAAATACAAAGAAAAAAAGTTTTTTTTAACGAAGTTATCGTTAATTAATCCAAAGTTATTAGGAAAGATGAATGCTTACTCAAGTATTTTTAATGCTATTAACAAAATGCAAACTTGTACTTGAGAAGTTTTTGCACTTGAGAATTTATTTTTGATATCTACTTTTTATTTACAAAACCGCTAGATGACACTATAAACAACAGTGTAATCGGAACAACTCGTAATCGCTCAGACCGAACTTCATTACGAATTATCGCAATTTTCAACTTGTTGACCTGACGAGTTTTCGTGATTCCGCTGTATATGTAATTTTTTAGTACTGCATTTGGAAAAGAGACTATAAATTCTTTGAGATGCAAATCAAACTAAAACTTGCAAAAAAATCAAAAACAACATTTACCAATTTTAAATCATTTAAAAAAATTGTATTCGTAACTTTTTTTACGACATACTCAGTGATCAGGCTGATTCGATATTCTAATACAGTGAAAGCTCTTTTCGACGGACACTCACGGTCAGTCAGCTTTTGTCCGCCCACTCAAAAGAGGGCACCTTCTCTTGAAACTTAAGATTTGGCATTGGAATAAAATGTTCTCTCAAGCGAGTTGTCCGGCTAATAGAGGTGCGCGTTAGGAGAGGTTACACTGTATAGTATTAGTTATTACTAATATTACACATTGTTAGGGATGATTCGCCCAATTGCACTCATTTAAATGGAAAAACATCAGCTTTGAAGAAACAAATTTCATTTAACTCTGTATCACAATTCCCAGCAGAAAGCAGTATTTCACACATACACACATACGTATGCATGCACGAGTATGTGTTTATTTAAATTTTTTATGCTTCTTGCTCGTTGCAACAAAATTAATCAGAAATGTTTACATTTTCAGAAAAACTTACAACAAAACGCTTTACCGTTAACGCTTGCAATATTGGCATATAACATATTTTTTAGTAATGAAGTAGGTGCTAGTGTGCGTGAATGGCTTGCGCATGTTTGCGTGTAGTATTTATTCATATGTTTTGTGTTTTGTGTGCTTTCGCCTTTTGCCACATTTTGGTCATTTAAATGCCACACAAAATGCCCGCTGGCTACTTTGCATATCAACTTTAAATATTTACACGCCTTGAAAAATTAAAACAACAACAAAAAACTCTAGCACATGGTAATATAAAGTTTAAAATAAAATGCAAAAACTCTCAAAATTGAAGAGCAAAACAAAACAAACAAAAAAATGACAAATTTAGCCAACCAAACAACTACGAAACAATTACAAAAGCTTTTTTTGTTTTAATTGTGTGACACTCTCATACGTACAAACGTACATTTCAGCTCAACCAGGCAGCAACTTATTTCTTGATCTTCCTCACTCACTCACTCACTCCTTCGCTCCTTCACTTTGGTTAATGTTTTTGTCTGTATGTAAGTTTATATAGTTTGTATCTATGTACGTAGTAGAGTAGATATGTATGCTCGTCCATATTTTACAATAATAATCTGAGAGTGCATTTTGTATGGAAATGCAGGAATTTCCCTTCGGGCCGAATTGATAATCATATTTTGTTCAAGTCACGAAGGTTTACACAGTTTTATGTTGCTTTGACGTTTTTATACTCTGTGGCGATGTTTGTTATTTGTGGTTTTGTTGTTGTTGTTATTATTTTTTGTCCCACCATACGCTTTCATAATTGTTGTTGGATTTGTTGCTGCAATCCACTCGTGTGCATCGTATCCGTTGGCGTTGGCCACATGGACAACCTTCGCTTGGGCCGCCCATTTTGCTGTTGTCGTTGTTGTTATTGTTGTTTTTGTTGCAATTTGTTTGGGGTCAAAAATGTTTAAACACATCTCAGAAACCTGTCAATGCGTGACATTTCACATTTACCTCATAAACTAAATGCAACGTTTTCCCCCTGATTTTGTTTTTGTTATTACTTTTTGATTTTTGTTTTTTCTTCGTTTTGTTTTATATTCACCGTTCCTGCTGCTGGCGTTTATAAACACACATAGCCATGCATACGTGTTCGTGTGTATGTGTGTGTTTATGTGTCCTTTTCCACATTTGTATGTGTGAATTAATTTTTAATGTATTAAAACGCCCTGCGGTTGGCTTTTCGAAAACTGACAGTTTGATATTTTCTGTTGTTACACACACTTCTTCTCCATCTTCTTCTTCTCCAATGCCTGCAAACATTTCACTCTACTTTACACATTGGCAATATAAAAAGGATAAAAACTGAGACAAAAAAATCCGGTGAATAATGCCTATGGGCATTAGGACCAGTTCCGTACTGACACCAGAGGTAGTTAGTCTTTAGCTTATTTGCAATTGTTGTTGTCATTGTTGGTGCTGGTGCTTTTGCTCTGCTTGCCATAATATGTATGATTTCTTAAAAAGGACCTTAAAACGAAAATAGCGTTAAGTTTGTGTATGTGTGTGTTTGAGTATGTCTCATAGCATTACATTTCATTGTAATAACACAACAACAACCTTTACAGAAAAAAATCATAAATTAAGTCAACTCAAAAATCGCCGGAAGCGCACAATTCCCGTTTCTCCATTCCGTTTTTCGGCTGTAGTTGAGTCTCGGTTCGTCAGTCCATCAGCCCATCCGATATGTCATTGTGGTGAGTGGAGGGGCGTCAAACGACACAGATATTTTTGGCCCTTGCGTGCAAAACTCAATCATCATTATCATCAACGTTTTTGTTGTGCGCCAGTGTATATGTTCAATGTACCTCAGCCGCTGTCATTCGCGTGGCCATTCTCCCTCCAGTTGCCAGTGTCATTGCTGTTGTCATAGTCATCAAACTGACATTTACCTCCTTGATTGATAATCATTTTCGTCCGCACCTTTAATTTTTTAAAAACTTAAAAACGGTAATTTTCGTTATATAGCGGCGACAAATCCAACGCAGTAACTCAGCTCGGTCACTCTCTTTGATAGATGAACAGTGTTCAAGAGTTGTGAAAGAAGGCATCAGAATTGATGAGAGAAAAATGTTTGAGCTCAACGTCTCTGCATTGACGTTAGATTGTAATAAATAGCAGGATTTTGTACTTTTGCATGACGTGCGACTGCGTGTGCTATCAGAACTAAAGCTCTTTTAAACCATAGTCGCGAAAAATTTCCACGTAAATTCAGCATTAGAATTGAAGTCTGAGCAAAAATATAAGACGCTAGCTGGTTCCTGAGGCTTTGCTTGCATATACAGTCTGTGTCAGAAAAAAAGAACCGCAATTATTCATGCAGTATAAAAGATATATATTTTAAATTTTTTTACATGAAAGTATGTACAAAACTACGAGTCGAAATTACTCAATAAGCCGGCATCTTCTTCATGCTTTGAACCAGCTTTTCTGCATAGCTCGTCGACAAACAGGACTAGATTTTGCGAGCTTGACGCACAAGTTGCTTTAAATCATGGACAAGCTTCCCGGCAAGATACGTTTGCATAGTTCCCCACACATTTTCAATTTGATTGTTTTGTTGTTTCTCAATGTGTTTTTCTGAGAGCAGTGGTTTTGATGATATGGGAGGGTAGGATATGTTCGCCTCCTTCAGTTGACGTTTGATCGTGTTGATACTTACATCTATTCCCTTTTTAGCAAGAACTGATCGTGAGGATGAGTGGATAATTTTCACAAAGGCTTTTTAGGCACAGTAACACCCAAGACATAAACGTTATTTCACACGTAAACTTGGGCAAGAGGCCTGGTTTTGTAATAGAATGGTTGGCAGAAGGGTTCAGAATTCGATTACCGCGCGTATAATTTCTTTACGGATGCATCCAAACTGGCGGAAGGAGTAGAAATATATTTGTATGTAGCATATTTCAAGCTGAGATCTATGCTATAACCAAAACAGTTGAATTAGCGTTGGAATTTACTCCCCTAGATTCTCGCACAAACATCTTCATCGACAGGCAATCTGCTATTAAAGCAACAAAGGCTGTAATGACTAACTCGGAATGCGTGCAACATTGTAGATCCAGAATGGACGAGCTCTGCGAGATTATACAGGTGACAACTTACTGGGTACCAGGGTTCAAGGCATATGCCTCACTCTCAGTTTAGAAGGTGGAATTAAACCAGGTACTAATTTTGGAAGCATAGTCTATATGGGAAGGCTCGACCTCCTTCAGGATTGCCAATATAATGCTATAAGTTCACAGCATTACGAAAACCACCAACTTTATTATATCACTCCCAAGGAAAGAAGGTATGTAAAATATTGGTTGGAGCACTAACGGGACATTGTCTCACTCCATATCGCGCAGCTAAAATGGGATTGGTCCAGAGCGGCGTATGTAACTTATGCGAAGAAGAAAGGGGTACGTTAGAACAGCTCCTTTGCCACTACACTGCTCTAAGCAGAACTCGTTGCAACTACCTAAGATCGGTATACTTGTCATCTTTGAAGGAAAACATACAGCTGACCTACATCCTTTATACTTAATTCATCTCAAGTATTTTTTACTATTCTAGCCTTCAGGAGACGACGTCTTACACAATCAATTTTTATTAAATTATTGTTCGTCCTTTTAAACTAATTTTTCTTTATACCCAAATTTTTGCTTTACAATCAGATGGTAATGCCATTTAAAAATATTATATGATTAAAATTATATTTTTTGGGTGGTGGCTCGTCTGGGGCCTTCCAGTCCGCACTTTGACACTTAGTTTCAGGTTCATGTAGGAAACACCACGTTTCATCACGAGTTTGAATGCTATAAAGGAAGTTCTCGCCTTTTCTCGCCTCTTTAATAAGGTTTTTCGAATGTTGAATTCTGAGAAAATTTTGGTCCTCAGTTATATTGTGCGGAATGATACGTGGACAGACTATTCGTAAGCCCAAATGATCAGTTAAAATGCGAAAAATCGATGTTTTGGAGATATTCAACTCCGATTCCATGAATTTCAACGATGATTTTGGTTGATTTTTGATAAATATATGAACAATTTCGATGAAGTTTTCGGTGATTACTGATTTTAGGCGGCCCATACGTTAATTGTCATTTATATCCTCACAACCATCTCTGAAACGTGTAAACCATTCACACTCTGGCCCAAGTTAGCCAATCATCGCTTTAAACTTTTGTAATCAATTCAAATGTTTTGGTAAACGTTTCACCGATTTTAAAACAAAATTTGATATTAGCACTTTGTTCGAAACTCATTTTTGCACCGTTGACACAAACATACTGACACTTTAAACGCAATAACTTCGCTTCCACTGAACCGAATGTCACCAAGCTTTCACTGGAAGTCAGCTAGGGATGTGACTTGCAACGCATTAACTCATTAAAAAATGGCGCCATCAAAAACAGTTTTATAACGCTTGTCTTGTTTATTTTGGACTTCACCTTGTATAAGCATATATATAATGTAATTGGTACTTACGCCCTGTTTTTGGCAGTTGGGCTCGTCCTCCCATTTGTGGTGTTGTTACTTTTTCTATTATTTTGGTGTTTCATGCACAGAGATTCGACTCTACGAACTTTCTAATGGTAGTCATGCACCAAACCATTCGCCTACGGCGGCCGCCCACTTAGGCATATTAGGTGAAGTAAAAAGTTGTACGCATGTTTTCGCTTTATTTTTATAATGAAATTAACATACAATAGTTTCGATTATGCGATTTAGAACAAATGTTCGGCGTTAATATGATAGCTTGTGTCCATTTTTTGGATTCAATTCTATAATTCCACAATTTAAGAATTTCTTTATTAATTTTATTTGCCCCAAGTTATTTCCTGTATCTTTTATGCCATATTAACTTCTGGCCAATAGCCTATTTCGCTTAGGTCAGCTGATACATTCAGAATTTTCTTGAGGCCTGGCTTATTCAATAATTTCAAACGGGTTTTTGGTCTATCTTCAGTTACTGGACAATTGGCTTACCAGAGCGTACCTCATCTTCGACGTTCATATCAGTAGAATGGAAACATTGGAACCACCGCTGTCAAAATTTTCTTAGCATTAATAATTCTTGCGGCCGCCTTAGTCGAATGGTTTGGTCCGTGACTACATTCGGATTTCAGAGAGAGAACGTAGGTTCGAATCTCGGTGAAAGACCAAAATGAAGAAAAAAAGTTTTTTCGGTCGCCCCTCGGCAGGCAATGGCAAACCTCCGAGTGTATTTCTGCCATGAAAAAGCTCCTCATAAAAAATATCTGCCGATCCGAGTCGGCTTAAAACTGTAGGTCCCTTCATTTATGGAACAACATCAAGACGCACGCCACAAATAGGAGGAGGAGCTCGGCCAAACACCCAAAAAGGCTGTACGAGTCAATTATTTATATATATAAAAATTCTTGACTTTCTCGTGTTTCCACAACCATGAAATGAAATAAAAAAGGCGGAGATTCGCACTTCGACTTTAATATTTTTCTTGCCCTCTACACAGATTTTTCTAAGGCTTAAGGTATCTCACCCAATATTGTTAGCTAAACTTGAGTCTTGGCGCTCACTCTCAACAGTGCCGTTTGACTTGCTAATGTGTGGTGTTATTCTTTTGTTGCTTCCTCGGGTGCCCCCAAGGTAATGTTCTAGGCCCGTTACTATTTTTCCTATTCATTAACCTTCTGTTTTTCCAAGTTTAATTTTCTTCCATACGCTGATGATCTGAAAATCTATTAAGAAATTAAACATTCTCAGTGGTTGTGGGCGTAATTAAAAGCCCTGGGTGTCTATTTTGACTCCAAGCTCAAGTTCACAACTCACATAAATTATACTGTTTTGAAATCGTTCGCAATGTTCGCCTTTATTCGTGGAAATAGTTCTTGACTTTCTTATCCCTGTTGTACTCGTCCTTAGTTCGGTCCAGGTTAGAATATGTACTATTATACTAAGTTTCCACCGCAGCCGCTATCGTGTTCTCTGCCGCTATCGTGTTCTTAGCGCAAACACGAAACAAAACTCCTGTCAAATCCCATACAAAATTAAAACACAACTCCATACCTAAACTCACTTTTCAAAGCGTGTTAAATTAAGTGGTGGCAATGTTGCTCATTTTCCTCATTTATTATTGCATTCTTATCGAAATATGGCAACAATGATTGCAATTTGTCAATATGATATTTGATTGACGGCCGCCGTAGCCGAGTGGGTTGGTGCGTGATCACCATTCGGAATTCACAGAGAGGTCGTTGGTTCGAATCTCGGTGAAAGCAAAATTAATAAAAACATTTTTCTAATAGCGGTCGCCCTTCGGCAGGCAATGGCAAACCTCCGAGTGTATTTCTGCCATGAAAAAAATCTGCTCATAAACATATCATAAAACAAAATGAAATAAATGTATAAAAAAAAAAATTTTTTTTGTGATTCGAACCAAGGATTTCGGATCGGAAGCCCACATTGCTAGCCGCTGGGCTATCGCGCTGTGCTGTCGCCGCAAAATAATGTATCATAAATCTGTTTACCATACCAAAGACCATACACTTTGCAAACACATTTCGGTGGAAACAGTTGACAGTTCTCCCAAACACAACTCCTGCAAACACGGTGTTTGCTTTTGGTGGAAACGGGGGCTTAGTTTGAAGGCCGTTACATGCAGTCTATATTAATAGATTAGAGTCTGTTCAGAAAACTCTTGTGCGCTTTCCTTTCAGTTAGATTAGGTTGAAGCGGTTGTCCACTGTGGGACACACTCAGACTCATAGCCCACTGTGATTTCGGGTGGGAACTTGTCCTCATCTCTCCTAAAAGCAGTATGTTGGTTGGTTGGGTTTTGTGGTGACTCTTCCAGAATCCAACTATCGCTTCCGCACCATTTTGTTGCCACATCCTCGTTGCTAGCTTGTTTAACAGTTATTTACGGCATGACTATATCGAGTCTGCGCGGTTTAAGAACCTTATTAGGTTCTCGAACAGCGGCCTGCCCAGGGTTAACATTCTGTCCTTCCGGGGCATTGTTACATTTTTCTCCGGTTGTTTACAACTATGACAGTATGTGATGCCCATTTTGGCTGCTTGTTCTCCGACAGACCAAAAGCCAGTTGTGACTCCGTTAGTCTCCATTCATCCCGTCGTTTCATGTTTAACAATATTAACGATTATTTGAGGTTGTATGTGGGCCATAACGTTCTGCTGATTTTGCATTTCGTCTGATCTCTTCATCTACAATCCGTGATTCGGAGGTATTTTAGGGAAATTGTACTCTTGACTGCACCTAATGGTGTGAATACCGATTCTGCAAGAGCGTTATTCATGGCAGATCCCCTTTTTGCCAGTTCATCTGCTTTTTCGTTACCTTCAATATTCCGATGTCCCGGCACCCAGATTAAGGTAACTTTATAGTTTACATTCAAGGAGGTGAGGCTATTCCTACTTTGATGCACCACTATAGAGTTTGTTGTAGCTGAATCCAGTGCCTGGATTGCAGTTTGGCTGTCCGAAAGAATAGCAACATTGCCCTTAAAAGAGAAATCTGCGATTAGTAGCCTACAAGCTTCCCCAATTACCAGTACTTCCGCCTGAAAGACACTGTAGGCATTGGGCAGACGCACAGATTTTTCAATTTTAAGTCTATGGAAATACCAGCTCCAACACCACAATCGATTTCAGAACAATCTGTATAGACTGTAGTGTCGAAGTTGTTTAGGCGTCTTCTGTTGTTGATGTGTTTTGCCTTTGACCGTATCTGCTCAATAAAATTAATTTTAATGTCCCTCACGCATTATCCGCTGGAATTAATAGGTTTTGTGGATATGGTTAGCACTGTTTATAGGATGAATACTCCTTTTAGTAGGATACTAGCTCAATTTAATGCTTATTCTTTTTTCTAAGACTTCGATTTTTCTTACTCTAAGTCTAAGGTCTTCGTGTGTATCTATTTTATATTCATTATCTATTTTATAGTCTGAAGCAACCTGCTTGTTGATAAAAAAATAAATGAATATCCATCACAGTCCAGTTCTCTCTAATTCCAGTTCTCTCTATAAACCTACGACTAAGTTTTGATTTTACAAAAAACGTTGCAAAATCGATGCATAAAAAATGGTTTGCAGATTGCAAAAGAAATCTTCAAAATGTGTGTACTGATTCTAGAGGATTCCTTTGAAGAAAATAAAATAAATATAAATGAATACATGAACGTAATGACCAAATCAGTGTAAGTTTTGTATAGAACGTATATTATTTGTTGGGCGATTACCCGAGTTCGTTTCCTAATTTGTGGTATACGTCTTGATGTTGCTCTACTAGTGCAGTTTTATGCTATGGTTTCATGTTTCATGGTTTTTATGAGAACCATTTTCATGGCGGATATGCATAAGGAGATTTGCCTTTGTATGCCAAAGGCTATGATTTTCGAAGACACTTTTTTCTTGTTTTTGAATTTTGATGCTTAGCAGCTGCACTTCTAATAAAACTGTTTGAAAAAGATATTAGTCTTTGTAGTAAACCTGAGTAAACAAATCAGACCTTAATTTTCATCAAAAGGATTGCAGCTCAGGTGCACGAATACTTTTCAACTTGAATGAATTAATAAGCGAGCTTAGGTTTAAACAATTCTTTTGTGTGCACATTTTCCCATTAGAGTTAAGCCCTCATGAACTATACATTGCCGCATTTACTATTTACTCTTCACAAGCCGGCTATTCAACTGGAAATGTTGTTTAATCCGCACTGACTCACAAATCTTACCACCGCACCGGAATTGACTTTTTGTGGCTGCAGTGCTACTTCTTACATTTTCTTTTCTGCTTTTTTTTATTTTGCCTCTATGTGCATGTCATTTGCTGGGTGTGTATTTGGTTTTTAATTTGCATGCACGGAGTTTGCTTCCTTCAACCGCTTACAATCTATATTGATGGCTCTTGCATATGTGTGTGTTTCTGTCTTTAATTTTTTGTGCTGCTGCCTAACAGCTCCACCCCTGTCTCTTACTAATTTAACTGCTTCACTAGCTGCGTGTCCACGAGAGGTTTATTGTGTGCTTTTTGTTTGGTTACTTTTTGGTCTAATCGCCGTCGGCATTTCAACTTTGGTAACACCGGTTCGCCTGCCAGCCATAAAATGAGGCTTTAACATTTTGCTTTAGCACAAAATTGATGCTTATTTTACCGCATCTTTTCGCTGCCTGCTATTACCGCTCCCACCGCCGCCACCGCCACCGCCATCGCTCCAGCTGCCAGCCGTTGCCATCATTGCCGCCGGTGGAGCTGCAGCTGTTGCCGCCTCTGCCGTAAATGTTGCTTTGGCTGCTTTTTTCGTTCACTGCCAACAACGCAGCCGTCGCTGCCGCCGTCGTCATTGTATTTCAACTGATTTTATATTTGATTTGAAATTAACGCCTCCAGCTAATTTGTAGAATTTACCTGTTTAAGCTTAAATGCACACACACACTGCGTTTTCTCATTGTCGAATTGAAATTTGTTCGAGGCTGTATTGTCGTTTCAAAGTTTAATAAATACACACACGCACACACTCCCATTCTGGTGCATATATACAAAATAAATTGTTAGCAATAATGAACATGCACATAGACATATGCATACACACGCACATATGGGTATCACAGATTTAATGTCTATTTTAGATATTCAAATTCATACATACATACACACTAAATAACACATAGTTCGCTTCAAAACTAATATAGTTTTCAAATGTTCTCGAGGCGTTGGCATTTATTCTAAAATTATGTACATCAAATGCAAAATGTTAAATTAGTGAATTGTGATATTTAATGCGGTCAAAATTAATGCACAAAAATTCAACCAGAAAAGGCGAAGTCACTGTTATTATTAGATGAAGTTGTCAAATTTCGTGTGAAGTTTTTTGGGAAGTGTTGATAAGTATTCCAATGAGGTTTTATCAATCATATAAACTTAAAACCCTTCTAAGGTGCATTGTAATTATTTAAGAAAATGTCAAAAATTTAGGAAAAGTGTTCAAAGGCGGCCGCCGTAGTGGGATTGGTTGGTGCGTGATTACCATTCGGGAGATCGTAGGATCGAGTCTCCGTGCATGAAATACCAAAATGAAGAAAAAGTGTTTCCTAATAGCGATCGCCCCTCAGCAGGCAATGGCTCTACCTCCGAGTTATTTCTGTTACGAAGAGGCTCCTCATAAGAAATATCGCCCGTCGTAGTCGGCTTAAAACTGTAGATCACTCCATTTGTGGAACAATATCAAGACGCATGTCGCAAATAGGAGGAGGAGCTCGGCCAAACACCTAACCGATGTAAATGCGCAAATTATTTATTTATTTATTTTTGTTCAAAGGTGAATAGCCATTACTTAAAAAGTCCTAACATAATTTAAACAGGCAACATAATTTGAAAACCTGTCCTTAACTGTGCTTGTACATATAAATTATATTATTTCAGGTAATACAAACAAAAGATTCATTAATTAAGGTAAAATTGAACATTCTATCGGAAGATTTATAATTTTTACAAAATGGCGTCGTACATTCATCATATTTGAACTGGACAGTTGCAGGACACAAACAGACAATGCAATGGAGTGCGTAAGGGTCAAAGTAAGGATTTTCGTCACTTAAAATATTTTTTTTTCAACAGGTAAAAGAGTTGTTCAAAAACAGAATTGGATGATTTAATTTGCGTCACCTTGTAAAGGATGATCAATTTAGAGGTATCGAATTTTAAATTGAAATAAAAGAACGAAAATTCAAATTAATTGGGTAATCCTTATTATTTTTGTGTAGAACCATTCATGACATTTGTTTTTTAAAGATAACCCCTTTCAAATGTTGGCCGCCGCTGCACCGTAATTCGGCCATCCGTTAACACCAATTTTGAATGACTGGCTGGAGGACTTCGGTCGGCATCTCGTGAATCACTTTAGTAATGTTTGTTTCCCATGCCTCAATCGAAGCCGGTTTATCTACAAAGTACTTAGACTTTACTAACCCCCACAAATAAAAGTCCAAAGGTCACAAGATCTTGGTGGTCAATCCACAGGTCCAGACGAGAGATAAATTGCGCACCGAAACGAAGACGCAGTAAATTCATTGTTTCGCGAGCTGTAATGCAAGTAAAGCCGTTTCGTTGAAACCAATTGCTCTAGAGATCACGGGCTTCAATTCCGGCATCAAAAAGTCGTTTATCATGACGATATAGCTTCCTCCAACCCATAAGCCGCACCAAACGGTTGTTTTCAATGGATGCTATGGCTGTTCTTGAATGGCTGCGGGTTGCTCTTCAGTCTAAATACGGCAATTTCACTTATTGACATAGCCATTAAGCCAAAAATGGGCCTCAACGCTGAACACTACAAATTGGCCTGAGCGCGCGATGAATACTTTTCACAGAGCGTCGATTTTCGTAAAAAACCGTGTGTACAATTTTTAAAAGTTGTTGAGACATAAGTCTTTCCATGATGAAAAAAATCATGCATTTAATATGCCAGTAGTCACGCGGGAAGTTTCAAAGAAACCCTATTGAAAAAATATATCGAATCTGATCACCCTTTAGTATGATACATATTTCTTTACATAAACAATTTTTGGAAATTGCGCTTTTTTAAATTTGAACCTGTCGCGCGCTATTGGTAAGCTACAGTATACAAACAGACAAGTAATGGAGCGCGTAAAAATGTTACCATGTCCCTTGAGATATTTCCTCCAGAGATAAATCTCTCTTAAACTTATTGGACTTACGCTATGACTTAAACTAGCCGTACACTTTTTCTGTTGCAAAATTAGAAGTAAATAACTCACGCAATAAAAATACGAAAACTAGATAACAAAAATAATTATATGCTATACCAAAAACTCGTTCCAGCAATTTTATTTGCAACAAAAAGCCATCGAAAGCTTTTGAGAATTGAAAAAAGACTGTTAAAATCGACATCCCTTCATGTTGTGGCAAAAAAGGTGAACAACTTTCAACACCTGCCCAACAACGCTAGCGCATGCATGTAGTGCACCCTCCGAAAATGGCTTAAACATGCCGACTTACATATACATACATATACACATGCATATGTACATCCGTACATTCATAGATAGCTGGAAATAAGCAAAGTTGTTACGGAAAGACCACAACGCAGTTTGTCACACTTGAAATAACGATGTGATACCACAAACACGCACACCCGTACATATAAGCATAGATACAATTCAACAGAGTATAGGAGTATACTTCTATTTAAGACAACAAAAAATTCCACAGTGTGTAGCAATGAGCAATTAGCTCTTCCGAAATTCAATTCTTGCGTCAGCAAATCGGTGGTAAGGTCGACCTCGCCCAGCAATTGCAAACCGCCAAGTAAATTTCTGCCATTAAAAATTGTCTCATAAAATAATTTTCCAACCGGAGTTGACATGCAGCTGTAGGATAAAATCAATAGGCACCCCACAAATTGGAATATAAACTCTGCCAAATCCTTGATAAAGGATGTATCATACATATTTTATTACTTATACAATTCTGTATTTGTATAACTTTTTTACTAAAAATAATAATTAAAAATGAGGAAATCTTTTATTTAACTTGAAATTGCCGATGAATTGGCCAAGTGTGGAAGCAGAACCAATAATGGGAATCAGTTCTGCGAGAATCATGAATTGAAGAATAGAACTCTGCAGAACTGCAAAGTGTTTTGTGACACACCCGAATAGAAAACGGTCGAACTTTCTTCCAAAAACTTGGTACAAAAGACGTTCGGTTGATGGTCGCTATTATTACAGGTCACAATCCATTTGGTAAGCATATTACCATTATTGGAATCATTGAAAACCCGATTTGCCTATCTTGCTTAGAGAATCCGGATAGCACTGAGCATTTTCTCTGTGAGTGTCCTGCCTTTGTTAGAGCAAGGCTTACTAATTTTAGATTCCGATGTCATCAGAGTGACTAATATTCATTCTCTCAAACTAGAAGATATTTTCAGAATTGCCAAAGCATGTGGCAGGTCTAGCTAGCTCTATGTCTCTATTCTATCTCTTTCTTTCTGCTACTTCTCTCCCTTTCTTCTTGACTATCTACCCTTTTACTTTCCAGAGCTTTAAATTAAATGGAATTTTTAACCTGAGGGTTTTAGGGGCTACCTTCTCTCTCAGTGCTTCTTGGCTGACTTTTCAAATTCCAACTTCATAATATAATAATAATTAAATTTTATTTATGTTGTTTACAATTCCTCTATAAGTATCAATATTTTTAGCCGTATTTCATAGTTCAGCTATGTTGCCAAGGCCTGTTCAGTTCCTGATATTACGCAACCATGAAAGCTGCTTTCTGCCAACCCATCGTTTTCCTTCAAATTTATTACCTTAGAAAATTATATCTTGATTTCTTGTGGCCAAGGTACGCCGTTTTGCGACGTTTTATTGTCTGCAGGAGATCACAGTCACGTGAAAGACGACATAAAACTTCCATATTAGAGACGTGTTCCGTCCAGGGAATTTTTAAAATACCTTTGAACGCTCACATTTCAAGTCTGTTCATGTCAGCAAATTTCAGTGTCCAAGATTCCGAACCGTACAGAAGTGCAGACCACACGCAGCACTGTATAAAACGAATTTTGTGCTTGATGTTAAAATCATGGCAGCTGAAGATTTTCTTAAATTTGCAGAAGGTGGATACTTGACCTTATTTCAACTGATGCGTCCCCATTTTCATTCACCCAACAACCAAGGCAATTGTACTATAGCTTGAAACTTTTTCTATCGGCTCGTCATTTATCGGTAGTGCATAAGGAGTGACTGTCGGAGTGACTGCTGACATGCATAAATTTAGTTTTTTTGATGTTGATTCTTACTCCAAATTGCTGACAGCTAATGGTGACTTTATTAAAGTCTTTTTAATAGTCCAAGAAATATGAATATGAGTAACATCTTTTTGCACATCTTTGCAATTCTGAACAAGAATATTTAAAGCAAATAGAGCTTTACAAGTACCCATAGCATTTTTGAAACTAACTTGTGAACTTCCTATGGCTTTTTCATACTTTTTATAAATTCTGCTTTGAATTATTTTGAAGATATCTTTAAGGGAGTTGTTCATTAGGCTTATAAGCCTGTATTCATGACACTTTTTGCTAGGTTTTCTTTAATAATGTGATAAAGGAGGATTTCAACACATCTTGTGAGTACCGACCAGAATCATAAATATATCATAGTGGTAAATTGTTTTCATCAATAATAGTATCACCACGACTTATTTGATTTCCAATTGACTTTAACTCTCAAGAGCACTAAGAGGCTCAGTCGAAAAGTCTCAGGCATAAAGAAAATAAATTAAAGGGTAACTACAAATATTTAGAGCAGCGCGAAGCTTTCTCTATGTATTTTGCTGAGTCCGGAACTACTTTTACCACAAAAATAAATTATATTAGTTGGGGGGAAAAAAATCCATAACTTTTGCTTAAAATTTTTACGCAAATGGTGTAAAACTATTTTATGATCGATCTTTAAATCTTGGGAGACGCAGCGACTACTAATATGCCGTTCAACTTCGATTATTTCTGATCATTTGAAAATAAAAATTGCGTGAACAGAATCGACAGTATCGGCACCATAACTTTATCGAAATTTTCGACAGTTTCTTTAACACCAAAATACTTGAACGGAATCGACGAAACCAAAATTGCATATAATTAGCTGTTGCAGTAACGGCACTATAAACACCATTCACAATGCATTTTCATCTTTATCAAAGAAAAAATGTTAAATGTATCGAATTTTCTCTTTGTTGACTAACATTATTAACACCGCGTAACTCACAACTGAATGGAACAAGCAAAAAATGGCAAAATAATTGTTTTAGTGTGAAATATCACCTTGGCAACGAGCGTAAACTTTAAATTGTTTGATCGATACTTTACGAGATTATCCGAGAAAATAATGGATTTCTTTTTCCCCAGTCATTCTCTCATATTAAGCCACTGTATATAAAAGTATAGTCAATTAATACATACACTCGGTGGTGTGAGTTTGTGACATGTGTTGCATGCGTTAGCTTTTTGTTTTTTCTTTACCCACTTTACTGTTTTTTTCGTACCTAAGCTATTGCGGTCAATATTGCTATTGCCCCTTTAATGTGGGTGTGTTTGCATGTATGCATATACATACTAGTATGTATATCATTGTGTGAGTGGGAATGAGTTTTCACACAAGGGAAGGTGTGAAGTGTAGTTACCACGATTCAGGGAAACCACGAACTAGTGGCACGAATTGGTATTTCATCGTCGATTGTGAACTAGAGCGATCGTGTTTAGATTTGCATTCAGTTTAAAAGCAGTTTGAATAAAAATATGTTTTTTCTTTCAATTAGTTATTCTTGTCGAAATGATGTAACTTATGAAATTAAAGCCATGCTATAATTTCCGCATTTAAATTACTATAAGCACAGAAACTCCGAGTTGCTAAGGGTAACCAATCAAGTCGAGATTGCCTTGAAGTACGAAGAAGGATTCACTTCGAAAGGATTACCAGAATAATTGGGAGCTATTTCACCGACCGTAAACTGAGGTTTAGAAGTGACAAAGGCATTTAGGAGTACATCGTGTCAGCAGGGGTTTCTTAAGAATCAGACGGTGTTGTAAGACTGTATATACCCCTTATAACTAATGCCATTGGATTCGCGGATGACATCGTGCTAGTAATGGTGGAAAAGCATAGCAACGCTTCCTTCGTTATTGCAGGACTAGTTCCCGTAGACATTTTGGCGAAAGAAATGCAGAGAGTGTATATAAGGTTATCCGAACTCGACGGTAGAGCAAGGCGTAAAGATATTGCTGAAGAAGAAAGGCGCCTTTCAATCACCCAATGGCAAGACCGACGGAACAGACCACCCATTCTTGCGACGTGGGGGAACCATGAGGATTTAATGTTCCACCTTACCCAATTCTTTTCAAGGTATGGGGCATTTCGAAAATAACTCTATAGCTTCGGCTATGATAGTTTCCCAAACTACCCAATCTGTACGGAGAGGCAAGAAGACGTTAATAATGTCGGAAAATTAAACGGAGAGTTATGCTTTACATTTTATGCTGAACTCGGGTGATAACTGGAGTGAATCTGCACGCATGCAAAACATATACACAATGATGTAAGACGGAGACGTAACAAATATGTTAGCGGCCTTTGAGCTAACCAGCCCCATTGGGTAATACCTTTTTGGCAGCTCCGCGGGGAGAGTGGTAGATTGTGGAGAGATTTATTAAGGAGGTGTAGCTGTGAGAGTACGAGTCGTGCATATTCCTTTTTCGGTATAGAAATACTCATGAGAGCTTCCGACAAAAAAAAACACACTTCGAAAGGATGACGACAACGTGGCCAAACATATGTTACGGTGCAACGCACTTCCGAATGATAGTCATGCACCAACCCATTCAACCACGAGGGACACTCTGAGGCTCATAGCCAGTTGTGATTTCGGGTGGGGAACTTGTCCTTATCTCTCCTAAAACCAGTGTGCACTTTTCAAAAATTTTGAAGATTCTTAATTTCCATAGTCCTGAAATCTTCCAATTCATTAAAAAAATTGCCTTCCTAGAAGAGTATACCTTCGTCTGGATAGAACAGGACAATAGCATATAAAGTGCGAGATCGTCTCTTCCTCTTCCTCATCTAGTCAGCCTCTACAGAAGTCATCCCATCCTCTAGGCGTGCCTACCTATTAGGCAGTGCCCCGCTATAACTGAGATCAGTGTGCTAAAACTGTGCTTATTTTGACAATCTCCAGGAAGACAAGTCACCTTTAGGTGAAATGATTCAGCCATTTCATAGCTATCTTGGATGCTGTCGACTGCTTTGTGAGGGGACTTATCGCCGCCTGGCTATTAGTGAAAATGTAGATATCATATCCAGGTATCGCATCACACTGTACCAGTGCCACGGCTTTCATTATTGCCATCAGTTCAGCCGGAGTACACTACAGTAGTCGGTGAGCCGAAAAATGAAATAGATCTCTCGATGAAATATACACCTCCGCCCAATCTACCTTCGAGCTTTGCGCCATCTATATATACACGCCCTGTCTTACATCGTTCCGTTCCCACTCTTCCCTTAAGGGTAGGGAGGGAGTGCATAGTTCACCGGTCCGGGAAGCTCCAAAATGTCAGCCAGGATTTTACCGTGGCCGTAGTCCGCCTTTGACCACTTACTAAAAGTTCCGCCTTATAACTATACCTAAGATACAAAAACAAAATATTGATGTGTTGAGTAATCATTGACAATTTCTTAAGTTAAGTTTAGCAAAGTCTACATTAACTACATAAGTTTTAAGTCAGAATGCTCTTACTTTTTCTATTACTCGCAAACTTGACAAACTAGTTGATTTATTTTCTTCCGGACAAACGCTAATCAAAAAATATGAGAAACTAAACTAAATTTATTAGCCATTATTCTGAAGATGTCGTTGCAGTTTCAGCGAAGAATTAAGTAGGCGATTTGAAGTTAACAATAAAAAGGCCATGCAATACTGATACGGCAAATTTCTCTTAGCCTTAGTAAATTCGTTAATCCGCAAATTCAACAAAAGTAAAACACATGGAAATTAATTATTGGATACCCAAATATTTCAAAAAAGTAGAGGCTAACTGGTCCAATTCTAGTTACTTTTTGGGCTATTACGCACCAATTGATGGAATGCAAGCACACTTTTTTTTCTAACAAATTTTTTCGTTGTTGCTATTGCCGGTGTACGCATATCTGTGCACGCACTTATTAGTTTCGATGTGTTTGTGTGTGTGCGTAACACGTGACTTCTTTTCTTCATTCATGAGGGTGCAACAAGTTGCCACTTCCACTTCATGTTCACAACTTTGTATTTGACTTTGGTAAAGCAAATTTTTTAACGTAATCAAACAAATAAAATTCTTATTTTTATTTTGTTATAAAAAGTACCAATCAAGATTGTGTAACAAAAAGTTTAAGTGCGAAGAGCTTTTGTACAAAATTCTTCGCTATCTAAACAATCAATTTATAAATATTGTTGCTAATTCATGTTTGATTAAATTCGTTGCTACATCTTCGTTCACAAACGACTCCATTTGCTTTTTGTTTTTTATTAATTGATAAACGAATTTCATTAACTTACATTTCTCAACCTTCTATGGGATCTCAATGATGTTAAAGCGCCATTTGTTTCATTAGAAGTGATAAATTTACAGTTTTTCCACAAATCACAACACTCCTTCAACCGCTCAAAACAACCAACACTAAACACCATGAAAAAGCAGCGAAGACTGAGCGACGCAGCGCACAAACAAACAACAAGCGTAACAACTCACCAACCAATCACAACATCAATAGCAACAGCAACCAAACAATCCATCCGACAACGCCATCAAACTGGTTGCAAACGAACTGTTTTATGGTCTGTTCGAAATGCCAGAGAGCGGTGTTGAAGAGGAAATGAAGTATGAGGTCGGCAATGGCGCGTCAGCAACAGCTTCCGGCATTTAGTCGGTTCAAACAAATACGTATTGTGCTTGTGTGTTCGTATGCCGGCGTTTGCACGCAACTCGAAGTGTCTGTGTGTGTGTTGGTGCGTGCGCGTTTGCCTTGCGTGTGCTGGAGATGTTAGAAAAAGAATCCTCGCTTGAGGCAATCTGCATTGCCCCAGGTTATGCGCTGAATGGAATTTTAATACAAACACATCTAGTTGTAAATGTATATATGAATTTATGTGCACGTGCGTCGAAGGTGGGAGGGTTGGAGAGCTAAAGGTCTCGAGGTGCGACCGCAGGCCAAAAATGTTGCTTTGAGACTTGTGCTATTTAAATAAATGCACACACATATATTTTGTTCAAAATACGTACACGTGTACGTACGAAACATTTAAATATGCAGAAAATTCTGAGTTTCATTTCGGTTTAATAAACGTGCAGTTAAAAAATGAGACAAGTTATTTAGTTTTTTTGCAGGAATTTGCAGCTAGTCTCCGAAAATATGTACATATATCCAGCCAACTCAATGAAGAAAGGTGTAATATTATTAACTTTCAGTAATACATAAATTTGAATTTTTGTTTTATGGTTCTATGAGTTATTTTTCTTAGCGCTTAAGTCCTACCTCTTAACTAAGATCGACACTTATTTTTAAATTAACTGAGTTGCCGAATAGACAGAGCCACTTATCACTGAATCTATACCCAGGAGTGCTATTACTTTCGCTGCTGAGATGTGCTGAGAACTGGAATATTTTTCACAAAGTGCCCGAAAACTCACTTTTTCATGAATTTTTACAGCCTTTTTAAAAAAAAATTAAAAATTGGATTTTTGATTTATGAGATATTTTTTCTTAATAAAAATTCTCAGAATGATTTTTTTTATGGATTTAATATTTTTAGATAACAAAATTTTAAACACTCCCTTTTAAAAAAATTATTAAAAATTGTATTTTTTATTTGTGAGGCATTCTTCCTTTACAAAAATTAAAAAAAAAAACTTTGAAGAAAATTCTTATTGATTTAAATTTATTAGATAAAACAATTTTAAACACGACGTTTTAAACAAATTTTTAAAAATTATATTTTTTATTTGTGCTGCATTCTTCCTTTACAAAAACTAAAAAAAATTCAAAAAAAATTCTTATTGATTTAAATTAATTAGATAACATAGCCTTTTGAAAAAAATATAAAAATTGGTTTTTAGTTTTGTGATCGTAAGGTAGCTTTAACAACCGTCACATCTAAGAATCCCGAAGATGGCTTCTAATTAAGATCGAAGTATCGACAAGTAAATAAAAGCGATGAATAAATAAAGGCATCAATTAATAATTAATTAATAAAAAATTTGTTAAAAGGCATCAATTAATAAATAAAGGTATCTAGTGATTTCCTGTTTTGTTGTTAAATAGTTCCATTTCATTGTCTTTCATGTCTCCTAATCTGATCATCTCATTCCAATTAATTCTATGTCATTCCATTTCATTTCGGCTGATTTCACATTTGAGTTTAATTAATTTTTTTTTCATTTCAGTAGCTTTATTTCGATTAATTGGAATTGTATTTAACTTAACTTTACTTTGCTTTATTTCATTTCACTTACATTTCCTTATTTTCATCATATTATTTAATGCCATATTCCATTCCATTATATTTCAATTAATTTCATCTCAATTCTATCTAATTTTAATCCTTTCTATTAAGCCGATTTCACTTCGAGTAATCTGACTTTTATTTTATTTAGTTTCATTTTATTTCATTTCCTCTCGGTATATTTCAGCACGTTCTAATCTATTCCATCAAATTATTTTGTATTCTGTTCTATTTTATTATATTTTAATTTAGTTTATTTGATTCCATCTCTTCTCTTGTAATCCATTTAATTTTATTTAGTTTCACTTTATTTCATTATATCTCAGTCTCTTTTAACACGTCCTGTTCCATTCCATTTCATTTAGTTTCATTTCTATTCCATTTAATTCATTCCGTTCCCTTTTAACTGATTCCATTTCGATTAATCTGGTTTCTAATTTATTTGGTTTCACTTTATTTTATTTCACCTCTGTATATTTCAGCACGTTCCATTCTATTATATCAAATAGTTTCGTATACTGTTCCATTCCATCCCATTTCAATTAATTTCATTTCATCGAGTTCCTTCTCTTCACTCTTATTTCACTTAATTTAGTTCCAACTTATTTTATTTATTTTCATCTCATTCCATTCTATGCCTTTCTATTTTGTTTCATTTATTTTGCTTTTCTTGATCGATTTCTTTTCATTTATTTTAAGTTCGTCTCACTTCGTTTAGAACTCGCCACTGGTTCGTGTTCTCCTAATTCTAGGCGTAAACAATTTTCTCGAGTCGCATGCAACAGTTCCAATAGCAACAAGCTTAAATGCGAATTGTACGATGTTGCACGCTTATCAAACTGGCAACATCTGAATTATCACCACCAACGGCAGCAACGCTGCAACTGTGCCCCGTGCAACGTCATAGCTGTCGATGTGTACACGTGCATGCATATTGTTGGTTTCGGCAGCGACAACTGCAGCAAATTATTGGTGCGCTGCAAGTGTGTCGAAATTTTCGCATTCCACCTCTAATGATTACATCTAAGATGATGCGGCGCTGCTGTAAAAACAAAAACATCAATAACAATTTGCCATAAGCAACAGAGTTGCAACCGACGATTTGCTTGCCACATTTGCCAGAATCAACAAAACAGTATGAGTCACATATACACACACACACATTCACACTTGCACTCTTATACACACACGGTCTTACTTTGGCACTTGTAAAAATTTCCATAGAAAATAGAGAATCCCCGTTAGCTATAAAATTGGCCACAATCACGAGTCCACACCAACGCATGTGCACAAACACAAGCAAAATTAGCAACAAGCGCTACAACGGCATCATTAGCCACTGGCCGGACAGCACTGAGCTACCCGCTACACCACAAACGGCATCGATAATATCCATCTCTATCACCCGCAAAAGTTAGAAGTGCACGAACAACTAAACAAACACGAAGCCAAGTTGTGATACCCCACCCAACATAAGCGGCGGAGCAGCGCTGCTGCAGTGCTACAAGTTACCACACTACACCACACCTCACCACATCTTATCGCACTACATATGGCAAACCACAAGCAGCTCAATCTCAGAAGTTGCCGCAGACGCAGCCGCGGATTTTGTTTCAGCAACTTCAGAGCTGCAACCAACTACGCCATCGCCGGTTTGGCTGGTTGCCTGCGCCAGATCCGCTGGCACCTTCTGCAACACCAGCACCATTCTACTCTGCTCACTTGCCATCCATCGCCTTACCTCGCCTTGCAGCGCCCACGGGCCTTTCGCTCGTAATTATAATATTTCATCCCAAATGTGACCGCCGGCACTGCACCAATGATGGATTTCAACTCTGAAAATAATACACAGAGCCACTGCCAACCAACCACCAGCGCCACACGGACGCCTGCATATACGAGTTTGTATATATTTAAGTTGACAGTGTTTGGTAGTTGGCTATATGTGTGTATGTGTGTATTCGTGTGTGAGTGATTGTGGCGTTCCTCAGCGCACAGCTCGCTGCCGCTTTGATGGCCAGCGGCTCTACCATGGATGACCCCGGGCGGCACAAGTGCTGATTATGAATAAAAATTTTATGTTTTGCTCTCATTTTCTCCTCTCTGTAGCCCCGCAATATTCCTCTCCATGCAGTGCTAGCTGCAAGGCACGCTGGTTGTTCGTCGTATTCTTATTTTTATATTTTCTATTCGCTTGTCTGCTGTTTTGTTGTGATTGCTTTGTTTCTTTTTTGTTTTTTTTTGTTTTTTTGCGCTTCTTTGTTTTGTTTTTATGTATGGTTTTATTGTTACATATTTTATTCGCGAATATTTGCACGCTACAATCGGTGATGGGAAATTTGATGGAGAAATGAAGTAGTTTTAGTATCTTTGAAGGTGGTCCAATTTACACTGTATTGGTCGATTATTTCTTATCCCACTCTTTGCCCCGGCACAATTTTATATATTATTTTATTTATTGTTTGTTTTATTTCCACTCACTAAAAAAAACTACTGAACAATGTCAAAATGAACTTGGTCTGTAATTTTGGGAACTTGGGTGCCTTAAAAAAATATTCGCTTCTAGAACTTCGCTAATGAAAAAAGAAACTCGGAATCGGTAACCAGTCAGACAAATGCCTTCGCATCATCTGTAAAATACTCTGGCGGAACACCAGCAGCAATGGCGCGCTGTGGAGACCAACGAATAAGGAACCCATCCTATGGTAAATCAAACCCAGAAAGTGGTGATGGATGGGGCATAGGCTTAGATAGCAACACGCGAATGGTACTGGACTGAAACCCGCAAGTGAGCGGAGGACGTAGTAGGCCAAAGAATACTTGCGGAAGGTCAATGTTGTGCTAGTCGGTGAGCTAGCAGATGCTGACAACGCATAAAACGGCGCAAAAATAAAAAAAAACAATGGATGAGTCTTGTGGAGGGCCTATGCAAAAAAAAAAAATCATAATTATAGGATTCCCAAAAAAGTGTGCACAGCAAAATTGGTCCATATTGTATGTTTAGTTGTATGATTTCAGTCGCCCGATTGCCCTTTTAAGGGGTTAGGGGTAGTCAGAGGCCCGAAAAAATGATGATTTTCACGAATTTTTTTTAGCTACTTAATTAATTTATTTAACAAAAATAAAAACATAGCATAAAAACATCATGTTTTAACTTGACTTCACCAAAATTTAAAAAAAAAAAATTAATAATTGCAAAAGTTATCGCTGTTTTTGTGAAGCCCGTTTCTCCAGAAGTCCCTTGCGGTGAACATCACAAGTCCTTGCAGATTCATCTAAAACCAGTCGGACAAGAAAAATTAGTTTTATTAATAGATAATCTTGTGCCTGATCGAAGCTTTTTTTTTTTCAAAATGAACAAAATGGCGGCCTCAGAAAATTTTTTCCAGATTTTAGAAAGAAAAACCAACAGTTAATTGTTAAAAAAAAATCGAAATTTTTGAAAAAAAAAAATCCTTCGATCAGGCACAAGTTTTTTATGTTTTTCAAAAGCTGTATGAATTTTATTGAAATCTACGTAGCGGTTTTTAAGTTACAGTGTTCACCAGTTTGAAAAACATAGTTTTGAGAAAAACGCATTTAAAGTTTTGCTATCGGCTCCGGAGCGGCCGAGCGCCCTTTGTTAATTGTTGAATAACTTGAAAAGTATTTGTCGGATTCACTTCAAATTTTTACACAATATTTTTAAAACATTATACTTTAAGAAAATGCAAAAAAAACAAAATCGATTTTTTGAAAATTCTGACTACCCCTAACCCCTTAAAGCAATAATCACATGGTTCTCTCTCGCGATTTCTTTTGAAGTAGGCATTCTATTCTACGAGGGTTTCTATTTATTCTGGCCTTGGGCATTTCTAGTGTTATCAGGCGCCATCGCAGGTTTCTATTGGAGAGTTTGACATATTTTATTTAGTGTGTGAACCATATTAGTGTCGCTTGTAGTGGTCATAAAAATTCATTTTGGCAAAAAATGGAATTAAATATTTTGAAAGTTCTGTGCGATTATTTTTCACTATAATATTTTCGACGTGGATTAACAAGTCAAGAAAGCATCAATGAACCAAAGAAACTAGTACAATGAATTTTTTCCTGGTCGCAGCTCGTTCACCAATGAAGTTCGGGAACGTCGTCTAAAATCGGTTGTTGCGCCAGAAATTCGATGAAGTACGCGAAATGATTGAGTAAAATCGTCATGTCGTTTACCGCTAAGGCATAATTAGACATTAGTAAGACGAGCATCAATAACATGATCACCTCGCGGTAAAAGACTTCATAGAAACGTGACACGACAAAGAACTTCGAAAATTGCTTGAAACGAGGATCAATGATAATTTTTTGTTAGGCAATAAATTAAATAGCAACCCTCGTATCATCATCATCATCATAAGTCAGTGATATACCTGAGGAGGGCTTTGTTTTGCTCCATTATTCTCTTCCAGGATTCTCTATCATTTGCTAGAGATCGCCAGTTTCTCACTCCAATTGTTTTCAGATCATCTTTTGCGCGGTCTTCCCCTGTTATCAACGTATAGTCCATAATGGCTTTTTGAGCGCGATGGCTTTCCATTCTTATGTTGTGTCCCCGTCATCTTATCCTCTGTGATTTAATGAACTTGACTATATCTTCTCCGTTCATTAGACTGAGCAGTTCCGAGTTGCTTCGCAGCATGTTCTTTCCTCTCTCATTTCGCTTCGGGCCGAATATTTCGCGCAGTATTTTCCTCACGAATACTTTTAGTAATTGTTCTACTAAATAAGCCATACTTCGGAGCCATATTTTGCTGCAACTTACTTGCTCTAGATAAAATTTTTAATTTAAACAGCCTCATATGAGCTATGTTTGCTGCGAGTAGATGCTCTTGAAAACATTCCATTTACGAGGGGTGCCTGTTATATTTCGGGATTAGAGAAAAAAATAATTTTAATCATCGAAAATCACTTTATTGTTTTTTAAAATATTCTCCAAGAAAATCTATACACTTTTCCATGCGTTTGAACCAATTGTCGAAGCACTTTTGCCACTCTGAATGAGGTACCTCCAAAACATGCATTCTGAATGCCGCACCCGCTTCTTCAGGTGTCGTAAAACGTTGACCTCTCAGTTTGTTTTTTACGTACGGGAATAAAAAGAAGTCATTCGGTGCCAAGTCAGGACTATACGGCGGATGACCCATTAATTCGATGTTTTGGGTACTCAAAAATGCAGTTGTTTGAGCCGATGTGTGAGAGCTCGCATTGTCCTGGTGAAGAGTGATCCGTCTTTGGCGATTGGTTTTCCTAATTTCTTGGAAGACTACTGGCAAACAAATGGTTGTGTACCACTCAGAATTTACTGTTCTGCGTTGTTCTAGTGGTACGGTTGCGACATGTCCAGTTTTTCCGAAAAAACAGGCGACCATTTGCTTGGAAGTGCTTCGTGCGCGAACAACTTTTGTTGGATTTGGCTCATCTTGAAACACCCATACAGTCGACTGCTGTTTACTTTCGGGCTCATACGCGTAAATCCATGATTCATCACCTGTCACGATGTCATAGACGTGTTTCGAAGCCCCGCGATCGTAATTTTTGAGCATTTCCTTCGACCAATCGACACGAGCCTTTTTTTAAGCGATTGACAAATTGTGTGGGATCCAACGCGAACAAATTTTTTTTACAGTCAAATGTTTATGCAATATTGAATGTATGCTGGTCCCACCAATGCCTAAGAGTACGTAAAAGCCAAAAAATGTCAAACTTTGCGATACAGCTGCCAGTTGCCAGATTGCAACACCAGGGTTGCCAAATCCCGAAATATTATATAAAAGGAACCCCTCGTATTCCATTTTTTAAATTTATGTACACCCATGGCTTCTTTCCTCATTACCAGGCAGAACCCTCGTTCATATGTTAGTGTAGGCTTGACTAAACAATTTTTTGAAGCTTCTTAAGTTTATAAAGAGTGAGGTTTTTGTTTAGAGGCAGATAAGCTTAAATGGAATAAAATACAGAAAAATATTTTAGTGTTTATTAATTTGGCTGTTTGTGACTGATAAGCTAATGGCATCAATGCTTGGATATGACTTCGATATGTCTCCATAAGGGTTTAACTTTTACGAACTCTTCGCAGTAAATTAGGTTTCATTTCAACAAGTGCTTCCAAGTGCTCAATTATTTCTGGTTTATTGACGTAGGCATGCATTGTACACAAGCCCAGAGCCCGTTGACAGGTCTATTTCGTGAAATTAATCATTCTTCAAATGCTCTTTCAATAAATTAAAGGCATAAAGGCGCTGTGTGGCACGTGGCACCATCCAACTCAAGCTTTATATTTGTAACTTTAAAGCTTTCTAGTTGGGGCACGCGAGAGTTGGTAATCATAAATAATTTTTGAAAATATTTCAACAGGTGATTCAACAAGCCTATCAGGTGTACCAAACGGTGATGTTTTCTAGCTGTTGGCTGTGGCATTTCAACTAAAACTTGTGGATTATTATCGCTCCAAATGGCGCAATGCTGTTTATTGACCGAAAGTGATATCCATAGTTTCTTGAAATTCTTACTATCACAGGTCCCATAAAAATGCATGCAGCGAAAAATACATTTGAACGATTTTCATGCAATGCTCTAGTGTGAGTGCGCTGATGATGAATTTCCAAGCCGCACTATCATCGCTATCATGCATAGCACTAAAGCTCTTACTTTCCTCCATAATTTTTCTCCATGAATGTCGGTCCATAGCCATACTACGGTAGTTCGTCGCTTCTATGTTTCTTAGATCGTCCAAACATTTTTTCCGCGGTCACCCTCTTCGCTTTTCCTGAAACATGGGTGCATCCAATATTTTGCGAGGTATTCTTTCATCTGCCATTTTGTAAACGTGCCCTTGCCATAGGATGTGCTGCGGTTTAATATTTCTAATATTTTTCCGAGTCCGTCTTCTTTGCGTTTCGTTGAATTGACGGCTTGGGCCCGGCAGCCTAAACTGATGGAGTTCAAAACGAGTAGTTTGAAAAAAACCGAGAACTGTCAAGACGGCTGTAACCGAAAATCAGTGTTCTAGAACGCTAATGAGCTTTCGATTCGGAAGATAAAATTTAGCCTTAACTAAAACTTGAAAAAAAAACCGGGTTGCATGTGCAAGAGGAATTTATGTATAGTAAATATAGAACATTTATTTTCCATAGGTTTTGAAAGATGTAACAAACTACAGAATTTTCACACCCCTACAATGGTTTCATGTGGTTATTTACTGCCAAAGCTGTTTTGTAACCACCATGACCGTCACAATGCCCCGTACATTGTAGACACTAGAGCTTGTTTAGAGAGAATTGTTGTGACAATTGTGATTTTCATATTCGCGGTGCTCAAATAAATAGCAAAATAAAAAAACAAAAATACAAATGCGAATGGGCGCACATAGAATGAAACTAAATAGAAACCAGAGGCGGAAAAGCAACAAAAAATACATAGACATATCATGACAAGAATTGCAAGAATTTTAGCTAAATATTTGTTTTCAAAAAATGAGAAAAATTAAATATGGAAATTGAGTACGAAGAAATGAGAAAGTGTGAAGAAAAGCTGCAATTAAAATAAAAATGTAAAACAAGCACGGGGAAGGCATGATTAATTAACATATTTGATAATTTTTCAGATTTGTGTTGCTTTTGTGTTGTTCAAATTTCATAGACAGATGTCAAGCTAATTATTTTTTTTAGAGAAAAACTAATACATACATGGTAATATTTTTAAAAATAATCATGGCTCTCCTTTTCAATTTCTGTTATAAAAAAATTAATTAGAAAAACGATTGCCATAAACATTGCAAATATTCTGGAGGATTCTTAGAAAGCCCATAACATATATTGATTTCTGCATGAAAAGTGCACTGAACTTGCATTTGGATAGGTTCTGAGCCAGATGCTATGACATTTGCCTACTCACACTCCGTTCGCGTTCACATTTCTCTTCATATCCAAATAACGCAGTATACTCAAATGCTGTAGATATAATATATATGCTCCTTTTCTATATTTCTCAACGTACTTTTTCACATCATATTTTCTTCAGTGTATTCATCGCATGTGTTTGTTTCTTTGGTGCAAAGATTTCGAGCAAAACAGGATGGCAGTAATTACCTCTATTCTGGTGGCGAAACTTGTCCTCTTTATAGACTCCAGACAGCGTTATTTTACCAGTAACTAGAACGTCATCTTTGATCCACAAGGGGCTCATCCACCGCCATTTCCATATGACCAAAGACTTTGGTGTAGCCCTTAGTACCTATCCTAACCTCGACTTGAAATATGTTAAAGAAGCTCAGAAGCGAAGAGAAGAAGCGCCTCTAACTACCGTTTTTGCAGTTCCATTCACGTCAGGCCGAAAATCATAATGAGTGCGATATAGCTTCAGAAAACCGGGATAATTGTATTCCCTCTGTGACACTGCAAATAATCTCGAGCTATTCGCAACGAAAATGAATGCAATTTTCGCGACTATGCTGGGCACGTTTAAACGCTTATACTCGTCCTCGCAGAATTCATAAGGAACAGAAGAATTCACTTTCACGTAAATATATAAAAGCACAAAAGCTGTGTTCGGTAGTGAGCTCAAGAGCTGGGCATACCTGAGCCACAGCCCAAGTGTATCTCAATAGGGGCTCAACTATCCTAACCTACACATATGGTATGATGATATGTATGTGTGTGATAGTTTTGCAAATCTAAATTATAGAGACATTTCTCTTCGATAATTTCATTTCATTAATTTTTCATAAAAACTGAACTTAGTTAGATGAATGAGAATCGTGGCCGAACTTGCTAGAATACATAAAAAATACTTGCTTGATGATAAGTTATTAGTTTTTTTTACAAACCCTTAGACATTTTTCATTAAATAATTTGTTTTGAGTAAGATCGATCGTCCAGCGAAATATAAAAATATGTTGACATAAGTCACATGAACTCAAAATGCAAGCAAGTGGTGTAGCCCATTCAAGCTTTTTTCAACAAGTAATTGCTTTGCATACGTTCTTATTGATAGAGATATCTTACTAAATAATAAATAAACTATTCACAAAAGTCAATTTTACATAAAAGATGTTGCCTTAAATAAATTTCACAAATTTCACAAAATTCACAAAATTCTAAAAATTTAAATTTTAGTAAATATTTCTCCTTCTTGTGTAATATTTAATTTAATTTTCCATTTAGATTAATTTTTAAATATAAACTTTTTCAATACATATCCTTTCCCTCTGCCACTCACCGCACTTTTTCATGTTAGTAATGCGTATTTTATTAGGTCTTCCACAAAAAACTTTGTTCAAATATTGACATTACCAAAATATAAAAACTAAAAATTTGACATATTAATATTTTATGCAAAACCTAGCAAAAGCCTCGAGCGTGTGACTGCAAATATCCGCAAATGTCACAATACTGAATCTACAAATTGAAAAAAAAAAACCAACCTCTGCGCAGTAAAATTACTTATACGCACTGGCATATTACGGCTGAAAAAACCTTTACTACTAACTATATTTATAATCACCGCGCATGTAGCGAATCGTAGACACACAAACGGACTTTGGTAAATTACATGTAAAATCAGCAACGAAAAAATATTGCATTATATAAAAAATGTCGAGAGATATGTGAGAAAAACACGAAATTTCACGAATATGAATCACAGCAGCACCATGAAAAATGGCAAATAGCAGGTGATTTATATTACATATAAATAATTTCATATATCGCAAATAATTGTTTTTTGTTTTATTTTGATGAATACTTGTAAAAATTCATAAAAATCATAGCGGCAAAAGGAGTAACATAAAAGTCGTGTCAACATATAATCAGGCGGAACCAAAGGATTATTGCCGTAAGTCAGAAAACGAATACTTGTGTGCACAGGGTGGTCCACATGCAGATATAGGTTTGAGTCTTATAATATTTTTACACAGATAAATAACTTTTTCCTGCTCTTAACCTCAATTGTCAGTTAGTAACACAGCTCCGTTGATTCGCCGCTTTACGTATCAAGAACTCGCCGAACTTCCCAAATGAAGCTCCTAAAGCTTATTGAACTAAAGCTTTGGACGAGTTGATTTGCAGCTCGGTGAATGTGTGCTAAACAATTTGGCCCATCTGGGGATTGGAAAACTGGTAAGATTATTGGTAAGCCAAAACATTCATAGAGAGTGAGCGTTTCATGTTGATATCGAAGTGGTGTTATCACCGACCCTTTATTTTCAAAAATGCTACTGGAAACGCAATTTCGCTAACTGAGTTTTGATACGCTAAGATTGAAGAAATGAACTTTGACTGCATTTAGTGTCAGTCCTTTCAAATGATCGACCTTTTGTGCATTAAGCGTTTTGGCAATAACCGTTGACTAGCTTGTATGTGTGATTCGATTTTGATAGACTTTTTTGTGGTTGATTCGTAACTACCAAAGGCTTCAAAGTCAATATACAGGCTTTGCTCACAATGTTTAGGAAAATTGTATGCAAAGCCAGTGCAAGAAATCGTGTGCCATAAATAATCAATATTTGTTTTTGTTTTCGTCCTAATAAAGCGCAAAAATACCAAAAAATATAGTTTTTTTCATTACAAAAATATATTCAAAAATATTACTTGCACGATATTTGGTTTACCATGTTTTATTTATATAAATATTTGCCGCACAAGCAAAGTTTGTTTGACAAGAAGTGAAGCTGAAAAAATGTTGCAGAGCTTAATAAAAGTCACAAATGTCAATGTAAATATTGAGTGATATGTCACCGACGCGCCGTTTCAGTGTGCCAACACAGCTGAGTAGTAGGAGGACAGGTTGCAGTACATTTGGACAACAGTGTTTGTGGGTAAGGCAGTAAGTAGGCAGAGCCGAAAAAACCAAAAAATTACATTCAGTGCATGGCCAAATGGAGTTAATAGTTGAGAGGGAGCCCAACCTAGGCGTAGTGAAATAAAATATTTTGTGCGATTACTCTTGATAGTATGGGATATTATGAGCAGGTTGATCATGCCACATTTTCTCATTCTCTTCGCATTTTTCGGCAGGCAGGCTCCGAATTGGTAAAATTATCCTTTTTATATTTTTCATTACTCTCCGGTTTTGTTTTGATTTTTGGTAAAAATACCAATAACCCATTTGCTCCAAGTATTATTGTTAAGGCCAAAGCTGTGCAAAAAACTTATCCCGGTGAGCCAAATATTAAGTTGAGTTTCTATACAACACATTTAGCGTGAAGCCGGAACATAACACTATTTTTGAAATACGAACCAAATATGAACATTCCAATTCGTATTTGAATAGACTGTTTGTTTACCGCAGCTCTCTAGTTTACAAGTGCCAAATATGACTGATGTGCAATGCCATTTTCGAAACTTATAAATCTTCCAATTGGGTGATTAAATTTGCGTCTCCTTATAGGTCAAATAGCGAAATTCTTTGTTTTTCATTCCTTTTCTTCGAGCACTTTCTACAAATCACGACAATCGTTTGGATCTCTAGAGCTTCATAGTCAAGCCTCCTTATTTTTTTTTTTTTTTTTTTTTTTTTGTGGGATGTCAGAAACATTCAATTGATGCCATCGTGCCAATTATATGTGTGGCACGCTCCCACTAAAAATGTGGGACCTCTTCGGCTGAATTCCACCCCGGGACCGTATTTGCACTACATCGAGGGCGGAGCCGTGATTGTGGATAACAACCTTAAAATAAACCTGCGTCCAGGCTCTCTATCTATGACGTATGGAGGTTAAACGTCGGTGATAGTCTCAGTTACTCCATTAATATAATGGGTTAGGGATAAGTTCGTGCATCCAGCGGCCTTTAGAAGTATGTTCCTATCTTCGCTGCCAAGTGACGCCATTCGCTGTGCCAACTTTTGGTCCCTTGTAGATTTTGCACCTTGTCTTGGATAGAGACGGTTTAGTTCACGTGATCGGATATCTAGCGGAATTTTTCCCGCAATCACACAAATTACATCATCAGATACTGCCCGGCATGCACAGGTTACTCGCAAAGCTCTCAGTCTATAAACCTGTCTGGCCCCTCGTAGGTGTATTTCTCGGGCTCGGAACCAAATGCGAGCGACATATAATAGGATGGAGTCAGTAGATAGAAGTCTCCTTCTTGCACCTTGGGCTCCCCAATTTTCGGTAGCAACCGGGTTAGAGCATTTGCAACTACAGCGCCTTTCATATTGACTTTCACCGCGTGCTCTCTGAAGGTCATAGGCGAGTCAATTATAAACCCTAAGTCCTGTATAGCCGGCTTGGACTCGATGTTGGGATCTCCGACACTTGCCGTCAAGCTCTCCCTCTTCTCCTTTTTGTTCAACAAGACTGCTTCAGTTTTTTGCGCTGCTAGCTGGAGTTTGGCATTGTATAACCAGCGCTCAATCCTCGCTATCGCATCGATGCAGGTGAGTTCCACATCAATTACCTGTTTCCCTGTTACAACCAGCGCAATATCGTCTGCGTATTCTACCAGAGTCGCCGTCATGGGCAGCTCCATTTTGAGGAAGCCTTCGTACATTGTGTTCCACAAAGTAGTCAAGCCTCCTTATATACTCAAATCAGGCTAGATTGCGGTTGCACTCGACCCGATATTGCCGTAAGATCCTGATGATGATTTCAGAGTGAAGTCGAAATACACTGTTGCCGTCAAAAAATGTACAAACTGCATTTTTATAGTAAATTCTGCTGGTTAAGTGTAAGCCTATTGGTTTGATGGGGGTCCACCAGAGGACTGTATCACTTCAACACGATTTTATATATATTATTATTATATTTAAGCTTTTTTACTAAAAAAAATCAAAAACTTGGTTTAAGCTTCACGTAGTGTTATGACATGGGCATCAAATGAAAGAAGAAAGTCGTGGTAATTGAAAAAAAAAAAACATTCTATATTAACATTTTTTTGAAAAAAATTAAGCAGAAAATTAAATTTATCCCTGAATACCGTTGAAGAAAAACCAAATATTTTCGCCAGGAAGAAAAACCAAATATTTTCGCTGCAGTTTTTTCTCTCTAACGCAAGCATTTTAATTTTGTTCTACCATTAGTTCGGTGTAAGAAAAATTAAGATAATCACTTTATTGAAGGTCGTAGAATTTCATATGGCCAATTCCCTTTAAGGCAACAAAGATGTGTAATTTATTATTTGTCTGCAAAAATACAAAAAGATTTTGAAAATATTCATTGCTGAGCATAATTTTTTGAATGTATTCTGTTTTTTATATTGTTCATCTTCTTTTTCTTGATTGGCGCGTTTTTGGCCGAGTTTAACAATGCACGCCAGTCGTTTCTTTCTTGGTGCCAGTTGGAAACACCAAGTGAAGGCAAGTTCTTCTCCAACTGATACTTCCAACGCAGAGGAGCCATTCCTCTACCTTTGCTACTCGTATCACATCGAACACTTTCAGAGCCGAAGCGTTTGCATCCATTCGGACGACATGACCCAGCCAACATAGCCGCTGGATCTTTATTCGCTGCGCTATGACTATCGCCTACGATACTCACCATCGTTAATGTGCAAAGGTCCAAAAATTTTCCGCAGAATCTTCCTCTCAATCACTCCAAAGAGGCGTCCCTTGTCATCGATATTGGATATTGGATATGGTTATCGTCCAAGCTTCTGCGCCATACGATAGAACGGACATGATGAGAGCCTTATAAAGCGTTAGTTTTGTTAATCGAGAGAGGACTTACCTACTCAATTGCCTACTTAGTCCAAAGTAGCACTTGTTGGCCAAAGAGATTTGCAGGCTAAGATTTGAAGGCTGACATTGTTGTCGGATTTAACGTTGTTTCTTCGGGTCTCAATAAAATTTATGTCGCTTGGGCGCGATTTATAAAGTCATCATTAATATACGCGCATGTACCGAAAAGTGGGCGTGGCACTGAACATTTTTCAAAAATTTACTTTCGCCGCATATGCAAATTCGCATGCAATCATACAACGCTCATCACGCACACCACAACACTTTTATGTTTGTTGGGCTTTTATGCAGTCACTTGCTCGTACACTCATACATACGTACAGCACATGAATGCCGCCAATATGAATAAATATATTTTACATTTTATTGTATATGTTTTTAAGGGAAATGTTACAACTGGGACGAATTATCTCAGTATTCTGCAATACCTCCGCCACTCAATGCAATCCATGCATTGCGGCACATCTACAGCCATGTCCACTTGCATACTCCCACACTATTGCAGCATTTGTTGCATCCACACTGCAGTGCCAATGAACACTTAACAAGTATGTTGCATGTATTTTGCCTTCCCGTTCCTTTGCCGCTCTGCGGTCATTGGTTGTGATTGGTACTTAAAATGATATGCAGTTGCATGTTGCCGCATAGCATCGCACGGCAGTTGGGTAGAATTTGTGGAGTGAGTGGAGCCACTTTTTATCACTGTAAACGCGCTGTTTTTCGGCATTTTATTTAAATCCATGTATTAAGTTATTTTTTACTTTTCAACAGTCGTTCTTTCATGTTTCATTCATTGCTTGATAGCAGTTGCGCTTTACACATGCAACTTTTGTATTACTTTTATGACAATCATGCGATCAGTTGGAAATGTCAATCAACTGTGAATCATTTTATGTTTTTTCGATTGTTTCTCTTTTGACTTGAATTAATGAAGATATGAATGGATTCAAGTGGTGGGATGGAAGAAAAATGTCCTCGTTAATCAAATGAAAATGCGATGTTTTCTTAATACAATCAGTGACAAAACGGATTGCCCTCGCATGGAAGCGTATAAAAGTAAATCTGTGAACATTGAAAAAATAAAAATTGTATGATACGAACCATTGAAAACCTTTATTTCGGTTGTTTGTTTGACTTTAAAATTTTTCGTTATTATCATTTTCATTTGATTATCTCTACATCATTAAAAAGTTATCAAAATCATTTAAATAATGCCTGGCTAAATTTAATTTATGGAAAATTGATTTCTAATAAAATTATTGTGTGATCATTAGTGGCTTAGTAAAAAAAAAGTTTTTAAATTTAATCACGAATGCAAATACCTTTTTCTCTGCCTACTAAAAACCAATGTAATAACTTTTCATAAATAAATATTTAATTACAAAATTTTTTTGTCACTGCGCGCTATTCAAGTCAATAAATGAATTAATACTCGGCTATGTGTTTGTTTTCTATGAGTTTTTGTGTTTAGAGCACATTTTAATATAATTAAATCGTTCATATATTTTGCATAATAAATATTGTTTGTTTGTGTAGCTTTTACGTCCATATACCATTAATGGCACTGCGATGAAATGAAATGCTGAAATGTTGTAAGAGCTGTAGGAAAGATTTATGAGCTTAATTTCCCAATTTCGTTCAGATTTTAAATCAAGGATGAAGAAAATAATAATCGCTCCATTTAAGTGATAAAACAACATGAACATTTTTTGCGGCTTTTGAAAAACTTGTACCTTAACTAAAACTGCATGTAGGGACGGTTTAAAGAGAGAGGTTTCCATAAAAAGGAAAAATTGTGTTTTACTGTTAGAAATCCAAGTTTATTTGTTTTTATTATATTAATTAAATATACTTCAAGGCGATAGGTTTCGTTAAAGAAATTTTCGATTTTTTTTTAATGGTATAAATACACTCTTGCTTGTTCATTATCACGCTGTTTCTGAGCCTCTGCAGCACCATAACATCGTTTAAATAAGAATTGTTCTGCTCTGCCCAATCCAAGCATACGTATATTGAATGCTGATATTGCCTCCTCCGATGTATTTCTCTGCATATTTAGCATCTCGTCGTTAGTTCCTTCACCGACTGTTTCGTCGTCTTTATTACAGTATTCTTCATATAAAGCTGCGGGTTCCGAATGAGGTTCAACAATCCATTGCTCGATTTCAGATTGGTTTACTGCAATGGTTTACTACCCGAAGCAAAGTTGCAGTGAATTGAATATCTGATGCATTAGCAGCTACCTATAATCATAACTTGGAAAGAGGAACGATATCGTCACAATCCCAGTCCGACGCTTTTTCAAACAGTTTTCCAAACTATGACTGAATTGAAGTTGCAGTAAGAGCAAACCATGCATTTTCCAGGAGCAACAATGTGACTTAAGTAAATTTTTGGTATTTGAATTTAGCAAGCCTAATAAAGTTTCAGTCCATGGGCTGTATTATAGCCATACAGTCTGGAGAAAACATATTACCGATATTTGGCCGCCCTAGCTTTTTAACTCGCATTCTTTGATGCCATGGAGCATTATCAATAAGAAGTGGTTTTTCTGGACGATTTTCTATTCTCCAAATTAAGCTAAAGTCATTGAAGCACTTTTATTTCCTTTGTAGACAACAGGCATATCAGTAAATTTTTTTAATGAACAAATAAGGAACGTTACTCTCTCCTTACTGATCTTATGCCCCGGCGCCAAGGTTTCTTTTAAGCGAAGAAGAGTTTTATCGGGTAAGAGCTTCTGCTTTTATATCTGCTCTTTTATCAAACGTAAATCCATAATTGCTTTGATAAACTTGTCAAAGAATTGGATGTCTTTTTAGTCATCGTATTCCTTTTCTCTTTTTAAAATTTGCAACCCAACCATTGCTAGCATAGAAGCCTCCAGGCTTTACCTGAATTTTGCCATATAATAACTTGGCTTTCTTTTTTAGCACATCACTTTGGTCCTTTGATCCGGAAACCTAATGAACAACGAATTTTTAATTTTTTTTTTAACTCAGAGATCTTAACAGTTTTCGTTTTACTCTTACCGAAGTCAGATCCTATAACAAACTTCTTTATGGGCTGTTCATTTTTCTAACACGAGTTATTGTTGCTTTATGCACGGGAAAGTTTTTCGCTAATGCATTTAATTTGTTCAGAATGTCAACTTTTTATTTTATTGTAAGCAGCCTAATTTTTCTCTTTGCCATTATGAGAGTACACCATGCAAAAGTTAACGCAAAACTGCCATTTCGTCAGGAAATGAATTAGGCGGTACTTCCCCTAAATTCATTCAGCTGATTCAATTCAAAAAATGTGATTACCAGAATGACAACACGACGGTACTTCCTCGAGCGTTATTCTCAAAAATACAATGTAAAAAGGGCAATATAGAAAGACAAAACTCAAAATGCAGTATTGAGGTAAAAATTGTATAATGTCGCAGTACTAAGCACGCAAGGCAAAAAAAAAAACAAAATGTGTCGCATGTATCGAGTTTCTACTGTAGTTTGAATTTAGTTTTGAGATCACTTGACGAAACACTTTTCAAAGCAAGGGGCATCGTACACATCCAGAAACCAGACCGAATAACTTGTTTACCCAGGTTTTAATATTTTATTAATGTTTTTCGTAGAAATCGATATGACCATTTCTCGTTGAAATATCTGGCTTTGAATTGAAAATAGTCTTTATGCTTTCGCATATCTACATCTTATCAATTAATGATGGTACAAAAATCGAAAAGTTCTTTCAAAACCACGAATAAATTTTCTTTAAGTACCGATGATCGTTTTTCCAAACATTTTTTTCCCATTATTGACATGAACTTGAAAAAGCAAGGCAAGAAGCTCTTTTCAGGATTTTTAGGAAAATCAAGCGAGTCAAAGGAATTATGTTAAGTGTAACCACTACGGTTCAAAACATCTACAAAAACCCTTCGTAGTTTTAATTTTTTATATCCAGTCTTTTTCTGTTTCATTTGATCGAATTTTCGAAAAAAAATTAAAAGATCTGCGCATTTCTGCTGGCATTCGAATTACCGAAAACGTAACACGTGCGGATTGCTCGGTCGGATTTATGCTTCTTACACATTTTTTATAGCTTTTCAATGTTTCATACAATTCCGTATTCCGTAATCAACATTTAATTGAAGTAGCAAATCGAGATAGGAATGAAGGTGATTTGCTACTACAAGTCGTTCTTTGAATGTACAACGTAATGGTTCTGCCAATTTCAACATATGGGTGCCTGATTTGGTGGGAAGCTTTCCGGAAGGGCTATAATATCACTAAACTGGAGTGGGTGACAAGAACTGCTTGTATTGGCATCACCGGAGCATGTAGAGCTTGTCCCAGTGCTGCGCTCAATGTGGTTTTTCATTTACATCCCATCGCTGCTCAAAGTGCAATTAAGGCCGGAACAATAATAAAACGAAAAAATTTAAGTATTGCTTTTATTGATTAGACTACCTGACTTCGTGCTTTAATTGGGAGAGAAGGTTTCATACTACAATTGAAGAGGAAGTATGGCTCAAAGGCATGAAGCCTGGCCGTAGGACTTATCACATCTACACAGACTGCTCTAAATGGAGTGGGAGCGGGTATCTACTATTCAAAACTAGTGATTAGGCAGCCAATCAAGCAACCGGATCAGAGAAGTATTTTTCAACACAAAAACTGAAAATAACTAATTAATATTTTCGGGGACAGTCAAGCAGCAATAAAAGCAATAACCTCATATTGTGTTAAGTCCAAAAATGTCCAACGGAGCAGTAAAGCCATAGAAAGGCTAGCCACAAACAGAAGGCTGCACGTCTATCAAAGCTATCGCAGGAAATGAAATGGTAGATGAGATAGCTAAAAGTGCTGTTAACCTACCTTTTCAACAAGGGAACGGCATACAAAAACCGCTGAACACAGTATACAACGAAATGGACGACTGCATGAAAAAGCAGGCAGGCGCTAGGTGAACCAATCTGACCACATGCAAAATTGTAAAAGTCATGTGTAGAACTAATGACAAAAAACTGACTCAATTCGTACTTACGCTCTCGCGGAAAGACTGCAGAACTATCCTAGGATATAGAGGAAGCTTTATAACGTCTTCTGTGTTTTTGTCCGGCATTATCAAAAAAACGCTCGAAATTCCTGGAAGACCAACAGTTTGAAGGTCTGGAGGGTCTTAAAAAAGTCAGTCTCCATCTGGTATCGATAGGGACTAAAAGGTCTACGTGTGGCTTAATGCCAGCCGGACTAATCTGACCTAACCTATTTATTTGTCGATATTTCGATCTCAACCAGAAGTCACCTTCAGGAACTCTTAGTGCTTAGTTGCCGGAAAAGTGTATTTTCCCCAAAGGAATTCAATGGTCATTTTCAAATTGTTAGCGGCACAGGTAAATAGTTGTAAAATAGGTATACATTTTCTAGGCCACAGATCAAATGTAGGGGGTAGTTTTCAGTAAAAAAATTAATTTTTAATTCCCAACTCGCTTGAGAGATGGAAAAAATAAGCATCCAGCAAAGGCCATTTACATTCACTTTAAACAAAATATTTCCCATCACTGTTAAATGACAACCTTGTCTTTTGATAAACAAACCGGGGTTTCCTAGGTATACATCTGGTATAAATCAATACTTAATTAATAAATAGTATAGACTGCATGCGAGTGCATTCAAAAATGCTTATGAAAGCTATTTTTAATTATTTATTAATATTCATATTTCTTATACCTTCTTTCATTTTTTTCATATATTCTATAATAAAACATTTCATTTTTTGTTTGAAAACCCTTTGTGCTACAGTTATAACTGTCCGCAAATACAATAGTGCATTGAATTTGTAATTGTTGGAAAAAATTGTATTTTAATATTAATTAATGCAATTATGATGACATTTCGATAGTAAAAAAGTGCTTTTATGAATAACACAGCAACTATGTTTGTTATGCGTCTGTTTGTTGATAATTTTTCGAACGTTTGTATACGGAAAAAGAAATTACAGCCAAAGGGTGAATCGTTTTTTTTATTTGTATTATTTTTACATGTCCTCAATGTTCTTATGCGGGTGAAGTGTGTGTGTGTGGGTGTATGTTGGGCAATTTACAATACCACCAATTATTTGCCGCACACAATGCAAAATTTTCAACATAAATGTTGAATGTTATAAAATCACAACAATTAATACAAAAAAATATTATACGAGTAGTTATTACAAACTTTTTTGAGCAATTGACAGAATCGTTATTCGATTGTTACTGTTCTCTGCTTGGTCTTGTTATCATCGCCGGTGTTATGGAAAATTTGGCATTGCTGGCAAAAAATAGTTGACGGAATGATGAATTGCTGCCAGCTTTAATTAGTGACCAAATTCATCAACCGTCACCGTTCGTTTGAAGGATACTGTAAAGCGCTATTTAAAACTTCAGCACTTGAAGGAGGTAGTGCGCTGAAATAAATTTGAATGCTTAAGGTACTCCAATACTAAAATGTAATGCTTTGGTTGCTGCCAACATTCAAATACAAATAACGAGAGCAATGATGTTGTAGTTATTGTTGTTCTTCATATAGTAGTTTATCAGCACCCAGCTTAATAGGCCTGCCAGAATGGGTCTGTTGCGTCCGCTGCGGCAACGAATTTGACTGAGAGCAAATTACATTATGTGTTACTCTATGCACGGCACGTATGTGGCGCCTTCGACTCAAACACACATAACAACGGACAACACATACAAGAACCGACGCAACGGGCCCATTGTGACAGGCCTGTAAGTCGGTTAGCCTATCAGTTTATCGCCATCCATGCAGTACAGGAAGTTGGTTTTTACAACGGGATCAGACTAGAGGAAAAAGAAGTGTTAAATTTAATGATCTAGAGGAGCCAGTGAATGTATATATCGTAAGATGGACGAACACTAATTGTTTGTTTTTTGAAGCTGATACCAAAATCAAAAAAAATATATTGTATATATATACAAATTTGTGATTTTTTATGGGGATTTGGGGTCCATATAAAGAATTGGTAATTTTGTAAGGGTATAATTTTTTAGGCATATGTAAAAACAGATCAAAAGAGGAGATAAAGAAATATCGATATGTAAACATCGATATTCAGCCGTTTTAGCCGAATGGCTTGGTGCGCGATTACCATTCGGAATTCGGAGTACGTTGGTTCGAATCACCAACATGAAACACCAATATGAAAAAAAGTTGTTTCTAATAGCGGTCGCTCCTCGGCAGGCAATGGCAATCCTCCGAGTGTATTTCTGCCATGAAAAAGCTCCTCATAAACAATATCTGCCGTTTGGAGTCGACTTAAAACTGTAGGTCCCTTCATTTGTGGAACAACATCAAGACACACACCACAAAACCACAAATAAGAGGAGGAGCTCAGCCAAACACCTAACAGAAGTGTGCGCGCTAATTATTTATTTTTTAGTTTTCTATTTAAACATTTAAACCAAATTTGCGGAGAAGTGCTTATTTCGCATATGAGTTCTTTAATATTAATCTCCAAAACGTTGGTGGCATGGGTAAATATCAAATAAAAAATAGATGCCACAGAACAAATTTGAGAGGTGGCATCATGGAAAAACAATTTTTCTTTTTCGGCCATCCAAATGCCGAGTACTACACGCGAATCCCGCACAAGTGAGAGTCGTTTCTCGAGTGCGTTGGTGTCCATTCTAGATAGAAAGGAGTCCCACGTACCAAAGTAATCAGAATGTAATTGAGGCAATGTAACGGAGGTCTCACAAGTCGGCTGGAGCTTCTTGTAGGCATTACAACGCACTGGAAAGTTATAAGGCTAACTAATTGTCCGGTGTTATTTTTATTATCAGTTTAGGGCAAACAATTTTTGTTTTTAATATTTAAACTGTTAATGACAAAAGTTTTAATAATATCCAGAAATAAGTACACATTTCACGAAACTGCAATTAGATTTTGAGAAAAGTAAAATCTATAGAACAAGTAAAGTGTAAGACCAATGTTATTATATTTAAAATAAGCAGATAGTATTCTTGCGGTTTATTTATAATTTGGAGCTTAGTAATTTGTATTAGATCCTCCTCTGAGTATAACTTGCTGAAATTATCACGGCATCAATTTGATTAAGTTTTTTATATTCTTTTTTTATAAAATCATTATTAATCGCAGTTCTAAGGCTTTTAGCGCTATCAAACTGAAAATTTTTGAAAACGGATTCAGAAAGTATTGTCCTTATATTTTCGGTTGGGTTAAGATCAGGGCTGCAGACAGGCCATTCTAATTTTGATATTTTTCTTAATGCCATAAACTCTTTTGCTGCTTTGGCAGCATGAACGGCTGCATGATTATGGAGAAAAATTCACTCCTAATCGAAATTATCATCAAAAAAAGTAATAAGTACTTCGTCTGGGAGTTCCTTATACTTGACACTATTCATTTTTGTGGATATGAAACACTTAGGTGTTTTGTATTTGACTTGGCTGCCCAAACCATGACAGAATCCCACTGAAACGCGAGTTACACTCTCCTTCTCTTCCTTCCGTTTGTGAAGCAAAAATATTTGATTTGATTGAAATATCAGATTCAGTTTTTTTTTCATCGGAAAAAATTACTTTTTTACATTCATCTTTCCAAATTGGTAATTTTCTGAATATGTCAATTTGGCCCGTTTCTGTCGTGTGGTTAAGTAACGCTTAGGTACTCAGTTTACATATTCTAGACTAGAATCCGGTTGCAAAATTCGTTGCACACGCCGAGTAGTAACTTCCAAATTAAGAGTATCTGTATACATATATGTATTTAATTTCAGAAGGGCTTTTGAATTTTTTTATAGCTAAACGTTTGAGTTCCCGAACATCGCTAGCGCTAAGTTCTGGTTTTCTAGCACTACTCTTAGTGCATCCGCGCTTTTATTTCAAATGGAAGTACATATTGAAAAACCACAATTTTGCTTCTTTTTAATTTTGAAATCATGTTTTTTAACTGAGACCATCCACGGTTCACTAGGTAGGTGGTGCCCTAGGAAAGTCATCCTGTTGCATTACTGACTGCGGTATTTTGGCAGTATTGTAGCTTTATTAATTTGGATTTTCGTCCACTTTTTCCATCAGCCATCACGGAGCGTCTGAACCTTCTGTTATTTAAATTTGTATGTAATTAAAAAAACTTTTTATACGGGAAACGGTAGCAATTAAAAAATGGGCATATTTAGAGCTTCCATTTAAGGGGTTACATCTAGTTAGAATTTTCAAAAAATCGATTTTTTTTTTATTTCATTTTTGTAATGTATATATATTTAAGTAAACACTATGAAAATTTCAAGTCATTCCGAAGATTATTTTTGAAGTTATACGCATAAATGTAACGACGCGTCAGAGCACTTTAAATTAGCTTTTAAAACTTTAACCTTGTTTTTCTCAAAACTGTGTTTTGAAAGTCGGTGACCACGATTTCTCGGAAACGGCTAAACCGGTTAGTCTGAAATTTTTACACCGGCTTCTGAACTATATTTTCTAGTACTTAATCGAAGCTTTTTTAAAACCGATAAACATTTTTTTGTTTATACACAATTTAAGGCCAAAACTATTCCAAAAAATAGATTTTTTTTTTTGAGAAGCCGCCATTTTTTTAAATTTTTTTCCTTCGATTAATTACAAGAATATACAATACTTTAATCAAATCCGTTTGGTTTTTTCATTTGAGATAATCCACTTCGGAGATATAGTGGTCACCGTAAAACGTCTTTTTTTGGAGGGGTTCCTGGAAATCTGCTGTAGCAGCTATAAAAACTGTTATTCTTGCAAATAAAATTTTTTTAAATATTACTCAAAGTTACCATAATATGTGTACAAAGGCTTAAAACAATTAATTCAGAAGTTTTCTCAGGAAAATTTTTTTAAAAACCTCATTTTTCAGGGTTTCTAACTAGATGTAACCCCTTAAGCTATAAATTTATGTGTGCACTGAAAATTTACAAACAACAAAGTCTAAATTTTTTAATCAAAAAGTAGAAAAGTACAAATATACGTATCTATTAAAATAGTAAAAATATTACTTATTAAATTAAATAAAACCTCACAAAGTATTAATTGCGTCTGCACAAGTGCGTATGTATGCAAATACTGTCCAATTTCAATTACAGCAAAAGAAATAAATGGATTTATTTATATTTTTCCTACAGTCAGTCGGTTCAAGTGAAAAACGCTCTGTGCAAAACTTACGTGTGTGTGGAAGTAAGTAGTAAATGACATGAAATTGGAGTACCTTCGCAAAAGTCATCTAAGGATGCACATGGACGAAGGAGTTCTTTTAGTAAAAGAATTAAAACGCACAAACGAACTTTAAAATGTAATTTTGTGCATCCGAACACATACGCCCACACACAATAACACACATACAAGTATATGTAAGCAATTTATTTAACATTCTTTTTGCATAAATATACGCACGCTTCAATGTATTTGTCTAAATAAATTCATTTAAATGTGGAAAGTCATTTGAATAAAACAAAAACTAAAAAGTTTTACTTGGTTAATGATAGACTTGAAAAATAAAAGTACGAGCGTTGCTCAATAAGTCCCTGAAGTACAAGATATGGCAATGCCATCGCAAAACCAACATGCCAACATCGTTCAGAACTTTTCTCTTGAAAATACGCATCCTAAATTTTTGATTCGAGCAGTCAAATAGTTTTGATGCGTCAAATCTTTGAGACAGTTTCCTACGGGCACTTTTTAAAAATGGAAAAGGTTAAGAAAAAAGGTACAAAAAAATAATAATATTTTGTTTAAAATTTACATACAAGGTGGTACAAAATGAACACCCACTGGCGGCGTATGTCAGTCATATTTGACACTTATGAATTAAAGAGCTGCAATATACAAACATACAAGGAATGAAGCGCGTAAAACCCAGAATAAGGAATTCTATCACTCAAGATCATATTTTTATTTAGTAAAAAATTATTAAAAAAAGCAAAATACAAAAAAAATTTTAAATTATTAAATTTACACCACTTTGAAATATTTCGCGATCTTACAAGTTTGTGTGTACCTGATCCAGGTAGTCAACGGGATCCCTATCCTCTTGATCCGCGGGGTAACTACTTCACAGGTCCCCTGTCTAGCCTCGCTGTTTCCCGCAAAGTCGCTATGACCAGGTACTCAGATGACCCTTGTATCGATGAACTCAAATGCTATCGAAAGTTAAGTCAAGCATTCCCTAACCAGTTTCGAGTGCACCATCATCGAGCTCGGGCCCTGATTGCCGATTGGCTGTCGGAGTAGATATTAAACTCTGTTACAGTTATTGTCTTCTTTAATTGTCGCCCGCTACCTCTGCTTCTGAGTCTGATGGGGAGTCCCTTGCAGAATACTCATCCGACAACCGTTCCATCCAATTTCGAGCCATCCCTGAATAGGTTCACTAAGCCCTGCCTCCATTACTGCACCCCGCCACTTTTGCCTTAAATTAATGTGAGTGGAGAACGTTCTGCTTGGACTAAGCAGGGGTGTGCATTGATTGGTCGGCAAAGGAATGAACCCAAAGTTCCTAAGGATACTTGAGTGCCGATGCGTACTATATCGAAAACTTGAACTGGAAACTGATGTAGGTCAGATGCATAACTTCAATAAATGTGGACCTCCTGGCTTGAAAAGTAAACTATATATTCGTAATTACAATCTGCATGGAAGTGCTAATGGGTTTCAATATATTATATATATTTTTTATTTTTTCGGAAATTATTTTTTGTTTGTGGGAAATTGGATTTCTCCTTTTTAAAAGCGCCGTTTTTTTAAATAGTAATATTAAGTACAGTCTTTCTAGTCTGACCGCCATAACGTGGAAGGTATTTGACCAATTCGATTCATACAAGCTGGTTTGTATGGGCTGATAATATTTATTTTGTGCAACACATTAAATAAAATGTATAGACACCACCATCAGCTGTAATGGCTTGATCTCCTCGAGTCAGATTTTGTGTTAATTTCTGCGCAAGTTGTGAAGGTAAACGGCTCCAAATCAGCCGAGCTTGTCTTGATAACTGTTTGTGCGCCCATATTTGTTTTTCTTTGAGTTTTTGTTTAACTTTTGCCCAAACATTTGCAATAGGGTTGACATCAGGCGACTGAGGAGGCCAATCCAATATTTCAATCCCATTTCATTGTCTCCACTCTACACACTTTCGGCTTCGATTATTGGAATCGTCGTCGTTTTGTAAGAGATAAAGCTGGTTAGTTCCTCAAAGCTTCTTCGGAGGTGAGGGAAATTATTATTATCTGTTGCTGCTGCGCCGATTATAGGCGCGCAGTGCCGAAACAAAAGATTGCTAATGTTATCGATTATTCGATTTTATATTGATCTGGGGCCACTTTAGGCTTTCGTCGACTTCTATTGTAAAAAACTCGTCAAAAAGGCTACATCGCCATGATCCTCAGGACGTCCACTGCGGCGATGTTCTTGAATGTTCCAGTCTAATGCCGTTCTGCTTATTTCGTCATCCATAATCCATTTACGTTCTCATATTTCAGTAGCGATGGGTTTTTGTTCGCTTTTTGCGAAGAGTTGTTCGTTCGATATCCAGTTGTGGAGCCACCATATGAGCAGTATTGTTCTGAGATACCTGTTAACAAATGATTGTAAGCTTTTTGTGGATGCTGATACCAGCTAAGTTTCACAACCGTATAGAAGCAGTGATTTTATATTCGAATTAAAAATCCTTACTTTCAAGCGTTTTGTCAGTTGCTTCGAGTGCCATCTATTTTTTTAGGCTGGTGAATACCGCTTTGACTTTTTGAATTCTTGCACATATATCAGTCACCGTTTCGCCATCTGGTGTAATCTGGCTTCCTAGGTAGGTAAATATATCGACCATTAGGATTTGATCACCATATACAGTAAAATTGTTTATCTGCGAGGTGTTGATTTGCGTAGTCGAAGTCTTGCAGGTGTTCTATACTAAAAGGATTATAGAAAATTCCTCTTCTAGGTATCAACGCCGTTGTTTAGCACATCATCAAGTACCATTAAAAATAACAGAGATGAAAATATGCAGCCTTGCTAAACTCCTGCCACTGGCTCGGATAGAGCACTGCCATGTAGAACCCTTCATCGAGATTTGGAATACTGAGCTTATCGTGTGAGTTATCTCATTCGGGACTCCTTTACGCTGGGGCTATTCCCATATGCTCAAAGTCGATGATTCTTGTAGTTCGTTTACTTGCTCAGTGAGGATTCTGAGAGCTGTTATGTGATCTACGCGTGCATGCATACGGCCGCATCTAAGATGGCAGCTCCATCGTGGGAACTGGGACTCTAGGCCAACAACCTATTGCTCCTGAAGTTGAAAGGTTACTGAAACTAAGTTTTACGTCCTCAATTGTCAATTATAACAATACACCAGAGACCAAGAAACAGTCGAGATAGTGAGCTTCGCGCAGTGTAACAAAGCCGAAGACAGCTTTTTAAAATGTGCGCGGTGCCATTAACATCGATTACCTTGAAAAGTGTAAAATGGTTAACGTTTAATTCGACACCGATTTGAAGCGAAATCGAACCTGGCGAGGGAAATGTTATCTACCACCAGAACAACATATCGGCGCTCAAGTTCGCACTAGCAACAGCAAAATTATTCGAATTAGCTTACGAATCTCTGAAGATAACAACCGACGACTATTTTTATTTCCAAATAAAAAGAAAAGATATAAAACTTCAGACTTTTTTTTGAGTCCCTGATGCGATTTTGACACCCTATGCTCCAACTAGGAAATCTTTATTATTTTTGTGTAGAACCATTCCTGATATTTATTTTTTAAATATGTTCGCCACAAATTTCAAATGTTGGCCGCAACTGTGCCGTAATTCGGCCATCCATAAACTTCAGTAATGTTGGCTTCCAATGCCTCTGACGAATCTAATTTATTCAAAAAGTATTTAGACTTTAAGTACTCCTTTCAATAAAAGTCCCAAGGTCTGATATCAAACGATCTTGGTGGCCAATCCACTGGCGAGATGAGAGATAAAATTCCTCACCGATACGAGGGCACAGTAAATCTGTTGTTTTACGGGCTGTAAAGCAAGTTTCTGTAAATAAGCCTTTCTTGTGGAGAAAACGGGCTTGAATATCCGGCATCAAAATGTCGTTTATCATGACGCGATAGCGTTTGCCATTCACTGTTGCATTGGCGCTAGCTTCTAGTGTGAAGAAATATTGGTCGATGATTACCCCAGCCCATAGGCCACACCGAAATGTTTTCAAAGGATGTAATGGCATTTCTTGAATGGCTTTGGGTTGCTATTCAGCGCAGTTACGGCAATTTTTCTTATTGACGTAGCCATTAACCCAAAAATGAGCACCATCCTTAGTTGGCCTAAGCGCGCGATGAACACTTTTCATAGAGTGGACAATTGTACAATTTGTTAAAGTTGTTTTGGCGTAAGTCTTTCCGTGATGAAATGTTAATGAATACTAAAAAAATTATGTATTTGGTTTGACAATAATCACGTGGGACCTGCCAAAAAACCCCATTGGAAAAGTTCCAATGTGATAGAAAATAGAATTATAGAATAAAGAAGAGTTATAGAAATGTCAGATACAGTGCGTTGAGCTAAAAGAAGTTGTGTTTGCCGAATAGTATTTTTTATCGTAATTTTATGGTACTGCTTGAATCTCCCTCGTACAAAGGAAAATGTGTAAATGCATGAAAATATGTGTATTTACTTAACTAAAACTAAATTGCAACTTTTGCAGCATACAACAACAATACCTTGCATATTTGCTTGCCTGTATTTCATGTGTGTATGTGTGGTCTTGATGAGTGGACTCTACTTTGTTTTACATTTGTATAATGTGTGATACTGACTTAAGCACACACTTTGAAGCATATTCAATGACGCTCACTCACACATTCACGCACTCATTGCTAGAGTCCCTATAGTCCTGCATGCAGTGCACACACACATAGATATGTACGTTGCAGGTTGACTTAAAGAAAATAAATTTTTCACTATTTTGTGCAACCACCGTATGCTGTACGCCAGTTTATGTGTGTTTTACATATTTTCAATAGGTGTGTGTATGTGTGTGCTTGTTCGAAGCACTTTGCCCTGGGGCCAATTCGTTCGAAAATTACAATTGAAAGTTAAATGTTATTGGTAACTTTTCGGTCTTCATGTTATATTTTAATGTTTTTACTCTTTCTGCTTGTTTTCACCACTCCTGCTACCGCTCACCTTTTCTTCGCTATAATCTTGCACAACTGATGCTGCCGCCACTTCTCCTACTCCTCCTCAAAACCACTTAGTGGCGTAGCCCTTGCGAATTTTCGAAATTCAATACATCACCGCCATTCATTGCAACCCACTTTGATATTATTTTATTTTCATCTCTCCGTCATCATTTCATTTTATTTTATTTCATTTCATTTCATTTCGGTCCAGTTCAGTTCATTTCATTTGCTTTTAAAATCGTTTCATTCATTTCGCTCTGCTCGTATTTACTTAATGTGAGTAAATGAAATATAATGACTGTGTATGGGTGTGTGTGTGTGAATGAGTGTAAGTATATATTTTTCTTGTAAGTAAGGAAAGTGCACAAGTTAGCGATAAAGTGTTCAGTGTTCAACCAAACAGCTCAAACTCACATTGATCAGGCCAGCACGCCCATCTGGCATACATCGCACCGCGTGAGCAGAACCAGTTACGAAAAGAAGTGCAGGAGTATGCGTTGCTGCTACCTTTTCTCAGGCCTTACCTTGGCGGCGCGATTTTTCCATATTCGTTTGATTTCTTTTATATTTTCTTTATATGTTTTTTTTCGTTTTTGGAAACGCTTGTTTTACTTTTGTGTACCCAAGCGAATACAATTTAAATGGAAATCGTTGTTTAAAAAGAAAGGATAATGAGGCTGGCATTATTCAACGACGTACCGCTCATACATTTATTTCACTGCGGATAATATTTACATACATTTTGAAGTGGTAGCCTGTTGGGAATGCTTTTCGGCCACTTGCAAGGAACATGAAAAAACAGTTGAGCACTTGAATACTCTGCTGCATTAGCAGGTGGAGTGGATTTCAGAAGAAGTGAATCGTTGCTGGTTTGGAAATTTAAGGAAAATTCAAGTAATATTTATTGACTTTGAACATTAACTTTTTTATTCCAAAATCGAAAATTTCAGAAACATCACTAAAGGTTGCATCACTCCAATTATATGTGAAGCATGATTACACTAACACTAGAACATTCCTTCCCTCTCGGTTGACTTCTCTCTGTGACTGCTAAAAGTATTTCATCAAGGTGACGCCGCGTTTGGGCTTTTTAGACACACCAGGTACCTCTATCCAGGTTCCTCTTCTAGTTGCGTATGGGAGTTACTTGCTATTAATAGCCTCCATTACGACTTTGTGACGAATGGGGCATCCGAAAGTTGCTCCATATCCTTGCTCGATATCGACTTGTCGTCTTTTTGGGGTCGTCTTGAGATTTACCTTAGGAGTTCGTGGTGCCGTCTGTTCGCAAATACAGTCACCCCCACAGGAGATCTGCTTCAACAGGGCTTTTTCGGATCACGCATCTGTTGGGTGTTCTAGACCGGTCACGTTGCTCCCCCTTTGTGCTTTCTTTCTATATGTGGCAGTTTTAATACAATTTTTGCTGCACACTATTTTAGTGCTTCATATTTCTTTTTTGAGTTCAGCATTTGCGTTACCAGGTTATCTGGTGCGTGGACGACACCGAGAACATTTGTTGGTTAGCTGTTATCCACTGCGGAATACACTGAGGCTCATAGCCGATTGGGATGCCGCGTGAGGAACTTGTCCCGGTCTCTCCTAAAATCAATGTGAACTCGTGATAAACTTTAGAAAACCCCTGCTTTTTACAGATTTAAGGTCTTCCAGCTCATTGCAGAATTGTGCATCTAAAATGACGTATCTTTATCTAGATAGAGCAAGATAGTGGCAAGAAGGCACCTAAACGTCTCTTTCTCTTCTTCATCTTGTCAGCACGCTTAGCCTCTGGGAGTGTCTGTCTATTGCTCCTTTATAACAGAATTTAGTATGCATTAAGAGTCGACCTCATCTGTTGTAAGCTTTTTGTTTAAAAAAAAAACAACAAAAAACTTAGACGGTTGGGAACAGTCACTAGTGTGTGTTCAAACGTAGAATTTAGGCTAATTACATTGTGCAACATTTTTTGGGTTACTGCGAGGGGGCGGAATGAAATTAATTTAGGATGAAGGTACTAAGGCTTATACTTAGTCTTGCCATAAATTCTGTGACAAATTTTACAATGCATAGCCGAGAACAAATTCGCAGAAAAAACTTGCGTTTTTGTTCGGGTGCATTGTCTAGATACTTATAAATTGTGCTCAATTTCGTGGTAAATTTCGCTTGTTAACAATGGAATGGAGAGCTAAGGCAAAAACTACTCAGCAGTGGCTAAAAAACAATATTTCTTGGTTCATAGCCGCAGAAGATTGGGCGTCTGGAAGTGCAGATCTGAATCCATTGATCAAAATTGGAGAACAAGGCCTGGGAAAGATCTCACAGAAATTTGGAGAGTCTCAAACAATCTTCAAACTAACTTCATTGAAAACAGTTTTATAATTTGATATCTATAACAGACTTAACTTGTAACAGAACTTTTGGCAGGGCTAACTATATTTAAACTCCCAAAGTTTTGGCATTCTCAAGTTGTTTTCAAAGCCGAACCGCTTACTGTAGTGAATTGTTTACAATTAATTTAATTTTTTCTTTCGGTCGCCGCAATTCGCAATTCACCGAGAGAACGTCGGTTCGAATCTCAGCGAAACACCAAAATTAAGAAAAACATTTTTCTGATAAGGGTCGGCCCTCGGCAGGCAATGACAAACCTCCGAGTGTATTTCTGCCATGAAAAAGCTCCTCATAAAAATATCTGCCACTCGGAGTCGGCTTAAAACTGTAGGTCCCTCTATTTGTGGAACAACATCAAGACGCACACCACAAATACGAGGAGGAGCTCGGCCAAACACCCAAAAAGGGTGTACGCGCCAATTATATATATATATAACTGTGAAATAAACGTGAGTTACTAAAATGTATTAATGGCAATATAATTAATTAAACTAAACTATCTTGGGTTAAAAAAACACTGCAAATGGGTTTCTGTCTGATTTTAAAATGGGACCCAGGGGTCGCTTAGGAGAAGAATTACTTTTGTTTGAATTGGATTGTTCGTGTATGTTCCCCTTCCGCCAACTACCCCAAAACCAGAGGAGAAATAAGTAAACATTTTTCATTTTAATATCTACTTTAAAGACACACAATCTTTCAGCGGCCATGGACGGAGATTTATGGAAAAGTAATCAAACGTATTAGTTGACATTCATGAAGAGTCGAACAATTTCTGTTCGTCTTGCCGTAACTATTCATACCAGTGATGAAATTATCTAGGCAAATTTATATCGTGATTCGTTTTGTTTTAGTTTAAACATACGTTTAAAAAAACGTTTTTCTTTAGAAAATATTGCTTATCTGAACAACTTCGGCTTCGACGTCGGCTTCGCTTCCATTCTGTCTGCAACCTAACTGACGAATTCACACTTTCGATGATTTTTATGATACCAACTTTAAAAGCCTTGTTTATACAATAATTTTGTGATGTGAAAGTTTTTAAAGCATAATTCTACACCCTGTATACCATCGCAATTACTAACAAAGTATAGTCACCAAACTTTCCTTCGCCTTGCTCTTTTAGATATAAAAAAATTTTGGAAATTGCTTCGCGCTTAAGAAAAAATAAAAACTAAATATTCGGCCATAACCATATTTTCCTGCTGATTAAACAGAAATTTTTCACCAGATATGTTTCCCACAGCTTGAAGAACACACAAAGTAACGAAGACCATTACCGCCTAGAAAGTCACGAAAAGTGCATATTTGTAACTGTAAAGTATATTTGTTGAAAACTGGATATATCTTTGTATACATTTACTTGAGTAATTGTGTTCAAATAAAAGCCAACATATTGGTAATTAAATTTTCAACTACTTTAAGTGGGCCATCAATAAGAAAAACGAGTTACTCATTCACTCCTTGCTGCCCACCATACTCACTTAGTATACTTATATATGTAGGTATATATTGCAGAACAGGATCAGCGCCTGCCATTGCTCGAATAGCAAACTTACTGGCGATTCGCCAGCTGCGCATCTGCATCTCATACCGGTTCAATTTGTCTGTGCGCTCGCTGGGATGCGCTATTAGTGCAATTTGTTGTTAGCAGTGGCGCTACCAAATGCTTCCCCGTACGCTAATTGACTTAGCAGCTCTTCAACCATGCATGCGGATGCGCCGCACGACGTCCACACACATACATATGTACACTAGCTTGTAGTACCACATGTCTGGCAAACCACTAACAGCCCAATCGTCGCATTCGCATTTGCAACTCCTGTTGGTGCAACTCCTGCTGAAGCACTAGCACTAGTAGCAAGTTGCAATTGCATGCAAGCTGAGAAATTATTGCCTCATCGTTTAGTTGTTTGACTATCTGGCCATTGCTGCGTTGCACTCGCATGGCTGGCGGCTATTTTTGCCAAAGCGACGATCAAGCAGCGGTAAAGCCATCGCTGCGGGGGGTCCAATACTGAAACTGGCTGTTAGATACTAACAATTTGCTGCTAATATCTCGCATACTCACACGCACTTATAAACAAGCCTGCATAAGGAAGCATACATATATATATTTGACTTAATGTATGTGTGTACAGTAGCTCCCTTTTTAATACTCCATACCATAGTTGGACGGCATGTCGCCAGCGCTTTTGATCGTCCGTCCACTGCGTCAAGTTTATGTTTATGTGCTTGAGATTCTGTTGCTGAGGCTATGGCGCGAAGCCACCACCATTGAGAATGCGCTTGGCGTCTTTTATTTGTGCGTTTCTTCTTTTTTGGCGCCACTTAAATGGCTATTAGTTGCCGCACGGTGAGAATGTATTAACTTTTTTTCTAATTTGACTTTGTTGATTCAAGCGTAATTGTTTTCCTTCTTCTTGTTGATGCATTAACAGGATGTTGAATGGAGAAAGAAAATGTGTTACATCATGAAAATTTCACTTGTCATATGCAAATATGATAACGACATCATCGGCCTTAACAACTGCACTATTTGCTCTGGCTTACCTAAGTTGTATAAAAAGCAAAATGGATGGCGCTAGAGGTGAGCGAGGCCAAGACGAAATATATGCTGTCGTCAAACAAACAACAAACGCGTATTCGTTGTTGGCTTCCATCTCACTGTCGATAGTTATAATTTTTATGTTATTGCCAGAGTACCCAAAGGGCTTTGTTTAGTTAGGCACCAGCATTAGCAACGTTAAAATTGTCAGAATATTCGAAAAATTAAGAAGAACCATACCTAACAAAAAGAGCTGTTATAAACTGCCTAGTCAGCAATAATTGAACGCCTTTCGACGAACAAAAACCGCATTTTATAAGCCCCTCATCATGTCCGTCCTATTGTATAGCGCAGAGGTGTGCATGGCGACAATATCGGTTGACACCGCTTTTCGAATGTTCACGAAAACCATCCTTTAAAATAAGGTTTTACAAAATTAGATTTAGATAAATCGAAATCAAGCAGGCTGGAAATGGATAATGAATCATAGTCTCGAAGTGCGCTAGCAATGGGTGCATTACTCGCAAATTTAGTCTCGTAGTTGCCCCCATAAGAAGGGTAAACATTAAGAAGACTTCTTTGTGGAACATTAAAGAATATTTGCTCAAGTAGAACGCGTTCTATTAATCGAAAGTTGGTCGTAAAGCCTCCAAATGCGAACTCTAAATGAGAACGAACAAGAACCGTAAAAAGCAGTTTGTAAGTATACGGACCAAAAAATTCAGACGAATTGCGACGAATGGAGCCTAGAAGCGAGTACGATTTTTCGAGAATAAAATTAATGTGACCAGTAAAGGAAGATTTTGTATCGAATAAAACTCCAAGATTCTTAAACTCTGTTAGACTTTGTAGTACATTATTAGAAATGGTGTAGGAAGTGTTAAAAATGTATTGACGTCTCGAAAATGATAAATAAAATCTTTTTTTAGCCTTCAAGACAGACGCGATTTCATGCACCATTGATGAATATTGTTCAAGACGAGTTGAAATTTCTGAGCATCCACTGAGTCCTTAACATATGAGATAATTTTTAAATCATCTGCGAAGGAGAAACATTTGATAAAAACGCCTTTGTTAAAAATGACAAAAAGAATGGATGCTAAGATGCTCCCTTGGGGGACATCTGAAGTAGCAACAAAGGGGTTCGATAATATTCGATCAATTTTTACCACGCACCATCTGAACGTCAAAGGGGGAGTGAAACCCCAAGCAAGCTAGCTTGTCAAATGTTTTAGAGAAATCACTGTAAATGCAAACCACTTGAAGTCCTTTGGAAAACGATGACATACAGAATTCACTAAAAACAGGGACCTTTACACCTCAGCTACGGCGACTACCGCAAGCGATGAAATAGTGAACCGTATCAACTTTACTACAGCATAGACTACGGCATAGATTAAATACAGCAAATTAAAATACAGGGGCTCTGCTTGCTAAGTTTGATCGAACGAATATCTTCGCATGCCACAGTATTTGACGAGATGCCCATTGGTGGCACCAGAATAAAAGGTATGCCTCCTCTGCACTCGAAACACCAGCACTTTTTTCAATTGACGTTTCTATTTGGAGGCAATTTGTCCGGAAAGGAAAACGACTCCCAAAATCTATTAGATGTGTCAGGCGACTTTTAGAAATAGGAAGATCTTCAAGTAGGAACTGGAAATTGCGTTACCTCAGGACCCCATTGTTCTAGTTGGGTATGGTAATACCAGATATCCCTTTTTTATGATTAAACTGGCTGAACTTTTTAGGATAAGTTATTTTATTATTTCAGCTTTATAATCATCTGGATATTTTTAAAGGTAATCATGATGAAACACACGAATATTATTTTGCCCTTGTAACAATATACTTACTTCAATAGATATGTACTATATCCACATCTGAATCTTTTCCGTCACCGATCTCTAAGTGAGAAGCTAAAGCAATAGACTTATCCTCCTCCGATAACATAGGGGGAAACTGTCTGACAGATGAACTTGCAAGGCACAATAGAGCAGTTTATTTTATTTTTTTTATTATTTATCTATTATGGAAATTACCGTTAAACATGCTAATAAACATTTTGCCTACGATATAGTACTGCTTTCTCAGCGCAGATCAGCCATGCAAAGCAAACTGAACGACCTTGGAAGACACTCTAACTAATATCTGTCGATAAATGCAAATGACGTGTCCTTCAATATTGGAGAGAACAAAATTGGCAAAGTGAGCGGCTTCCAAGATATTGGAAGACGAGGCATGCACAAGTGATGTTTTCACAAAGCTGCAGAAAGTAAAAAACGTATTTGCTAATCTCCGATTAGTGCGGCTGTCTAGACAAATCAACGTGCGTACCAAATTTCGAATCTTTAATCCAAATGTTAAGTTTGTCCTCCCCTATGCATGTGAAACAAGGTGTCTATCAGCAGAAATCGTTCAAAAGTTGCAAGTGTTTGTAAACCGTAACCTGAGATACATCTTGCGCATTTGGTGGCCAGACAATTGGATATCGAACGCCGAGTGACAACAACGATTCCAACAAAAACCACCCGCGCAAGAAATCAGAAAGAACACGTGGAGGTGGGCCGGTTATACACTACGCAAGGGAGGCACGGAGATTAGCAGGCAAAAACTAGACTGGAATCTCCAGGGTCGTCGGAATCAGTCCTAGGGGCTCATGGCGCCATTGCATCGAAAGTGAAATAAAAGCTGTGAGCAAAAACCTGACGTGGCAGCAAGTAAAAGCAGGTAACAGAACGGAGTGGAAAAATTTTGCTTCGGCCCTCAACGGAGCTCGAGGAACTATGATGATGATGGTGCTAATGAAATATGGAATTAAAATGCCAGGTATGAGGAAAATCCGCGGATATGTGTGCTCTGTACTGTTCCTGCAGAGCACTGTTGAACGCAGAAAGGTTATGCGTGCCTTTCAAAGCTACTGCAAAAGCTGCAAGATCGAAAAGGATAATACGTCTCTGTTACCAAGCAGCACTACATTGGAACTGGATTCAGTATATTTATTTTAACATCTTCTTAGATATTCTAAATCGCGGAACATTGATTTATAAGGACTGCTGAAATTTATAAGGAGCCTATACCTTTGATCTAAGTGCTCCGTTGTATTCGGCAGTCGCCATTGCAATATAAGTGTGACCAAAAATTTCCATCGTCTGTGGTTAACATACACTGGAGTTACTTTCAAGCGTAGCATGATATGAAAAACGAAGAAAGGGAACTAAGTGAACTCTTGGCTGAGTTTAAATATGATACAGGCCTAGCAATACTGAAGCTAAATTCTTCCTTTCCAAAATAAACAAATTTAAAATTCATTAAACAGATTTTGGATGACCAAATTTCAAACGAACTCTACACTCACACCTTCGAAAATGTCTTCAGCTTTTACGAAAAAATTCCGTTAGAATAGTCGCATTTTACTCGAAAAGTGCCTAAAAGTACTTTCCTTACTTTATACCGCCTCTACTTTCCCAAACCGGCAGACAAGTGATGCGGGGCAGCACAGAGTGTATAACATCTCAATTTGTAAGCGCTTAACCTGACCTCAAACCTCATTTATAAATATAATAGTCTTCCGCCTTCCAAAATAGCCCAGACAGCTAAGTCTTATAAGCACAGTAAGCAGGCCGAGGCCATAGTAAGCTACAACCACAACAAGGGAACAAGTAGATGGGTATGGAAATCACAACAAAAGCAGATAACCAGAGTACTCGCATAAAATGCAAAAGTCAAAAGCACAAACACACAGAAATGAGACTAACCACCCGCATTAAAAAAAAAAATTTAAAAAAAAAACACTACGCCTTAACTAAAAGGAGCCATTCGAAGAGCAGTACTCCGATTCGTAGTATTACACAGCTGCTGCTCCTGCTGCCGCTAAGTCAATAAATCATTTGGTCAAATGCGAGAAATAAGCTTAAAAATGCAACAAATAAATAACACAAATAATAAGCGGTGTTGGGTGCAAATATTTCATAAAATATTGTGTGAGGCGACGGCAGTAGCAGCGCTACCAACAACACCAAAAACAACAACCAAGCATTGCAGCAAAGCAATTGTACCGAAGCATTCAGCCAAGCAAAGTGGTGTTCGGCTGGGCGATAAGAATTGCAACCAGCGGCATTGGTGGCTTCAGTAGTTGTGGCTGCGGCAGCAGCTAAGTGTTGGCAATGTGGCTATTGTTGCCTAGCTGTTGTTGTTGGCCGCAGTGTTGTAACCACAACTTAACTTTTGTGGACTAAAATGCATACTTAGCGCATGCTAAAACCCGCAACCTCCCTGCGGCAATTGACAATTTAAATGCGCCGCGTTTATTATTGTTGTTATATGGCGAGGAGAGGACTAGCAGCAGCGGCATCAGCAACAATGACGCACAGTGTTTTGCATATCTACGGGCAGTGTAGTTTAGAGGAGCTGAAATAAGGGATACTGGATTTATATTTTATGAAGCCTAAGAGCCTCATTTAGGTGAAATGGTTGAAGTACCAGTCTGGCACTCCTCAAGTAGCACTAAAGCCTCCAATGGGAAGACATCTACAGCCAACCAGAGCTGTTGATTTTATGCAGAAGGTTGATGGGATTCAGGTTGGAGCACCGCACCAGGCTGTGGAAGAAAGGAGCACCCAGTGACCTTAATCGTCTAGCTGCCAAGCCCGGACGTTTATGGAGAAAGTGCTCAACAGTCTCCTTCTCTGTCTCAGTCTCAGTCCAGCTTCTGAAATGGGGAACAAATGATATACCTATGGCTCATGGCCAAATGCAATTTTTGGAATAGGTAGCAGTCACAGGTAACCATTTCGGGCGAATACGGTAAGTGATTGATGGTTAAAATGTGATTTCTAGTCAAAAAATCAGTCACAAGAGTGGATCGATGAGATGTGCTTTATCATGCAAAAAGCGCCAGCTTTTTCCTTCGTGGTATTCAGAGCGAATTCGATGAATGCGATGCAACAAACATTTCAAAACGACAAGATAGAAAATTGCATTGACGGTTTGGCCCCTTGGCACGAGCTCCTTGTGCACAATTCTCTTGGAATCGCAAAAACAAATGAGCTTCGCCTTGATTTTTGACTTCTCCAAACGCGATTTTTTGGGTGATGTCTCGTTTGGAGCCTTCCATTCGGCACTTTAATGCTTAGTGTCAGTTTCATGTTGAAAACACCACGTTTTATCACGAGTTTAAATGTTGTAAAGGAAGTCCTTGTCTTTTTTCGCCTCTTTAATGAGGTTTTTCGAATGTTGAATTCTGGGCAATTTTTGGTCCTCAGTTACTTGTGCGGAATGAAATGTGCACAAAACTTTCGTAAGCCCAAATGATCAGTTAAAATCCGATAAATCGATGTTTTGGGGATAGTTCACTCCGATTACATGAATTTCAACGATGATTTCGATTCAATTTTGATAAATTTACGAAAAATTTCGATGGGGTTTTTGGTGATTACTGATTTTGGGTCGCCCGTATATTCATTGTCCTTTATGTCCTCACTACCATCTCTGAAACGTGTAAACCACTCAAGAACTCTGGTACGAGATAACGAGATAAGACAATCATCGCCATACAATTTTTTCATCAATTAAAATGTTTCGGTAAACGTTTTACCGATTTTGAAACAAAATTTAATATTAGCTCTTTGTTCGAAACTAATTTTTGTACCGATGACACAAACATACTGACACTTTAGATGCAATAACTTCGTTTCACTAAACCGAATGTCACAAAGCCATCACTGGAAGTTAGCTAGGGATGTAACTTCTAACGCACTAACTCATTAAAAGAATGGCGCAATCAAAAACATTTTTATAACGCTTGTCTTGTTTATTTTGGACTTCACCTTGTAATCCCATAATCAGCACTGGGACCAAGGCAGATAGTCATACTGAAAGCAATTTGGCTGCGATAGTCGCCAAGTTAGCTATACTAATGCTAAACACTGTGCGACATCAGCAGCAACTGTAACAGCGCTCATACTTCTATAAAACACCACGTTGCCTGCACACATACATATAGGTATACGACTGTGTGCATGCATTGCTCGTATAAGAAGTGACAGCAGGGGCGATCTACATGCATGGTTGATACTTCTTGTTGTTGCTATTATTGCCAATACATTGGCGATGGCGATGGCGATGGCTCATAGCACTATTTGTTGTTGTCATTATTACGATCATTACTGCGGTTGTTCTTAGCTCTTGCTGTTGTTGATTTTGGTTTTGCTGTTAATGCAGGTGAGTCGTCTGATAATTTGCTACATTTGTTGTCGCTAACTATACTGTGGCTGTTGCTGCTGCTGCTTTTGTCGGCCACTAAATACTATCAGTCTCTCATTGTGTTATTTACTGTTGTTGCTGTTGTTTTTGTTATGGTTATTTGCATATGAATATTATTGCTGGTGCTGTTGCTGCCTTTGTTCGCGGGGCAAATTTGCTTTCGCCCATTTTCCATTGGCGCAACCAGCTAACTAAACAGCAGTAGCCGCAGGTATTGGCGATGGCATTAGTACATGAATGGCTATTGCTGCTCCTCTGGCTTGTGATATTGCGTTTGCTCTTATTATAACTGCCGCCATTCCCCACCCCATTTACTCTAACTCCTCTTGTTTCCACCGCTAATGCAGTCTTTTGCGGCCTTTTGCCTTCAGCAATTTTCATATGATTGTGATTTTTGCACCTAGTTGTTTTTTATATTTTACGTTTTAGCTTTTCTTCACTGCTGCCTTTATTGCTGTGAGGCTTTTGCGCTTTACATATATTGTTTAGTGTGTAAGTATATATGTGTGCATAACTCAATAACTTAGGCCATTCTGACTTATTTTTTGTCCGTTTTGTATTTCTTCTGAATGGTTTTGTTTAAATTGGCAAGTAGAGCATTTGTCTGATGTTGCTGTAATTTTTTTTTGCGAACGAAACTAGAGTTGGCGGCATTTTGTATCATTTTCTAGCCATTTATCAATAATCACTTTTAGTGTGGGTGATATTAATCTTACCAAAAAGAAAAAATAGAAAAAATAGGGCTTACTGGTATTTCTGATTTCTCGAAGGCACTTAGAAAAATATTCTTTTAATATTGATGACCATTCGCACATTTAACCTAGGCAATTTTAGCTGGGTTCCGCTGGCCAAGATCGCAAGCAGATTTATAAATAAATCCGGTGCCATATGGGAACTAGTTTTCAGTAACAAATTGGCTACTTTGATTTGATTTTTGAACCTTTGCACGTTGGCGACGGCGAGTATCGCAGGCGATGGAACGATGAGCTGTTTGAAATTTACAACTACATAGGCTTCGTTGGCTGGGTCATGTCGTCAGAATAGATGCAAATGCTCCGGCTCTGATAGTATTCGGTATGGTACCCGCTGGTGGTATCAGAGGAAGAGGACGGCCTCTTCTGAGTTGGAGGATCAGTTGGAGAAGGACTTGGCCTCACTTGGCCAAAAGCGCGTAAGCGGTCATCACGCCAGTCAAGAAGAAGAAGAAGGCTAAGGATAAATAGCCTCCACCACGTTTAGCCCATGAGTCGATGTGGTTTCCCAGGATGTGGCGCTTGGACACAGCGGCAGAGTGTTAGGCTTTGGGTGAAAACCAGCTCTTTTCAGCCACCGCGTGCAATACAAGGTCCGACTTTTATAGGATAAGGTGCTATCCCTTTATCCTACATTATGAAGAAGCCGAGGCAAAATGTATGTATCTGAACGAAACTCGGTGCACTTGGACGGATTAAATCCACTTAGTATACATGAGTTTCTCTTCTTGCAAATTGCAAAATTGCCATATGTTAATAATTATTGAAAGAACTTTCAGGAAAATTAGTACAGTGGATTACTAACACTTTTGCATATTCTTATCGCAATTCGGTCTAGGAAACCAAGTGAGATTACTTTTTAGACATATGACGTGTTCAACCGTTCTATATAAAAAATAAAGGGAACAATTTTTGTGAAATATTTTAACCCTCTAACTCCTCAATAGATGAACCTTTTCGTCTCTTTTGTGGAAATGGGCAAAAATGCTCATAACGGGTTAGAGCGGGTTAAAATGTACCACAGAAATGTTTGCCATAAAATTCTACTGCTTCTATAAGTTTCTTAATACACTAAAGTTCAACTACACTAAAATTCAAATTAAAAAATAAAACAAATAAATAATTCGAGTGTACTCTTCTGCTAGGCGATTGGCCGAGCTCCTCCTCCTATTTGTGACTTGCGTCTTGATGTTGTTCCGCAAACATGGGGGCGTTTTCATGGCAGAATACACTCGAAGCTTTCAATTGCCTGCTGAGGGGTGACCGCTATTAGAAAAAATTGTAATTTTGCTGTTACAGGCGCGTAGATTCGAATCTACGCACTCCCGAATGGTAGTCACGCACCAACCTGTTCGGTTACGTCGGCCGTCTTCTCAGCTTAAACATCCGAAATAAGTTGAAAAGATTTCGTTAGCATGCATGGGAAAATTGTTTTGGTAAAATTTGAAAACAAATTGCCGGATGAATCTTCTAAAATATTTGAGTTTTTTTAGTTTTTCGAGTAAAGATTTCCAGGTTTGGTCCCAGATCTTTGCGTACAGGTGTTTTAAAAATGATATAAAATCGTATAAAATTTAAAAATGTACAGCCTCCCCAACATATACATACTCGTATATGTATATGTGTATATGTATGTATGTATATGGGTACACAAACAGAGCATATGTAAATATATTTTTATGTACAAACAGAATATTATCAAAAAAGGAAAACTACGCACACATACATAGATGCATACAAAAAGCGTGAAACAAAGCGAAGCAAAAACGAACGAAATGAATAGAAAAACTACAAGTTGGAGCAAAAGGTTCTATCGCCTGGAGCACTCATACGACCGCGCTGCGCCATTGCTGCGGGTCAAATAAAATAAATTTTCTCATTATTGTATTCACGCTCCCAGACGGTTGGTCAGATGTATGAATGCAAAAGTAGAAATGAGAACAATAAAAACAAAGAATTCGGAAATATTACGTACATACGTACATGCATATGTATGTATGTGCAAAGGAAAAAGCACAAAGGAAACTTCGCGCCAACAAAAATGTGGGCAAAAAGAAACACAACTGCAGAGCAGCGCCGAGATGTGTTCCGTTGTGTTAAGTGCAACAATGGCAACTAGAAGCAAGCAGCGCGTCGGACTGCCACATGGACACGGATATGACGGTCTCATGTGTACGCAAACCACAGGCGATTCGACTGCCGCGAAGTAACACGCGGCCGACAGATTCACGTTTGCCACGGATTTCGCCTTTTCTTTAGCTTCCCTCCTCAACCTTTTTACTTCTCTCATTGTACTCCAGCTATCTACTTATAGTATTCGCTCTGGAATCATAAATACGCCTGAGGCTGATGCAAAAATGATGCCAATGCCGAATGCGAAATTCATAACAAATGTGGCAGACGACGCGTCGGTGAAACGGCGGGGTAACAACGAACAAAAATTATGCTGGTGGCCCCAAACAATGTGTATTATATTCGCATTCGCCGAGGTCGCCTTAGCACTGAATATCTATGTGTATATGGACAAGTATCTAGAGCAGCAAGCAGTTGAGTGTTGGGGTAGACAAGATGTGAAGAAGTTGCGCTTGTGTTTTGGTTAAAATTTATGCTAAAGCCCGCTTTAATCAGGCTCTCCTATCATCCGTCCGCCGTTCGTCGTTTGCCGCTCTCTGCCTTCTTGCCAGCAGGCAATTTGCCTTCAACAGTCCGCTCGACGCCAGCACAGCGGCATTGTCCTTAACATTTGCTCTGTTCGATTGTCTTGCGAAACATCATCAACGGCACTTCCTTACAAGCATGGCATCACCATCTCTCTGCTGGTCACTTCGCCAATTTTATGTGTGCACGCGCCTCCTGCAATATGGACATATTCGATTATCGATGGGGAGTTTTTGCGCAGAAAGCATTCAAAGTTAGCCGTAAACGTATTTATCCAGTCGTGAAGCGCAATTCACGTGTGCCCTGAAACGAGGTTTTTAACGCTTTTGATTACCATTTATTGTTGGTTTATTTTATTACCATGCAATGCATTGTACTTATTATTGTTATTACTGCAGATGATAAGCCAGAAGGGACAAGCTAAGAATTACCACCCTTAAGCCAATGTATGAACCAAAAGAGGGCTTATGAGTGTAGCTAAGGAATGTATGTAGATTAGCTGAAAGTGGCTGGTAAGAGAGGACTGGTATAACTACCAAAAAGTAATCATATTGAAGAGCTGAGGCCGTTAACCAATTTTGAAAATAGATATAAGAATTGTAAGGTATAAGGGATGGTTCAACAACATATTTTTTAATGACAGAAAATGAACAAAAAGTAATAATTTTCCCGACGGATTTCGATGACTCTTTGGGCCAATTCCAATCGACGAGGCTTGTCCGCAGGCAACAATTTTTGCGTCGATTGAATCTTATACGGGAATAAATGCAAATCAATGCGGATAATTCCTTGTAAAGTGGTCCGAGCAATGCCCCACTGCTGAGAACGGCGATTTTGGGATGTCCTTGGTGACGCCTTGGTCGGTTTTGATTTGGCATCTTTGGATTAGAAAGAGCATCACCAGTCGAAAACCTTTCGTACAAATGTTTAATGGTGTTCTTAGAAGGCGCACTTTTCACTTTATTTAATTTTTTATACGCACGTTGAGTTTTCACAATTGACTTCTTTTGATGAATGTAAATTTCAACAATTTGGGAGCGCTCGCGTGGCGTGTACTGTTCCATGATAAAAATCTGCTTGGACTGACGCTTCCACCGCGGTATGTCATTAAGCGATCTGACGTCTCGTTTTTTGGTTTTTTCTCACGCATGATTTGGACATTTATGGATAGTCTGCATATGTAGATCTTACAGAGCGCCGACAAAAAAGTCAAATGAGATCAAATTACAGTTTTGAGAAAGTCAGTCAATTACCAAATTAAGTGCTCAAAAAGCCCTTCTGCGATTTGTCGGCGTTCGCCACCTATCGTCAAATTTCATACTATCAAAATTCTGGTATAATGGAAATGAAGTTCGTCTGACCAGATAATTTTTTCAGCATAACTAGTCGTAGTGGATATTCATTCTTTTTATGCAGCTCTTATGTAGATTCTCTACCCAACTCGCTGTCTCCATAAGCGATTTGTTGCGATGCTAAGGGTAAGCGGAAAGCAACGGCAGATATCGGTTGCGGGCTATCAAACAATAAAAATTGCCATATTTAGGAAAGGAGAACCTTAAAAAAAAACAAATTTCTTATTAGAAATTAACATTTTTTATATTCATACTAGCAACCCGCTCCTTGTTTCATACATAATTATCATAAAACACGCGCTGTAAATGAAAAATTACTGAGTTATAATAAAAAAAACATTTTTTTAACATCATGCAACGATGGTCCGAACGAACGAACAGAGTGCACAATAATATGAACTCTAGTAAGTGATTACACACACATATATGTATATTCAAGTTATCTTTTATAAATTATTCGAAACTTTTTAATCTGGAGCCAAAATATATAAATTTTGCTTATTTTGGATACTTTTAATCATTGTGAGCACTTTGAGACGAGGATGAAAAGTGAATAAAAAAAATTTTTTATGGATATTTCCGAGTTGTGTTACTTTTCACTTTCACTTTTAGCCGACTTTGACGTGGTTTTTTGGACTTCGGCTCATGTGGATAGCGCCATTCAGCCGCCTGTTGACTGGTTTGCATGTCAAGCTCATATATCCACGTCTCATCACCTGTTATGACGCGCTGTACAAACGTTGGGTCCGAATTCACTTGCTCAAGCATGCCTTCAGCTACCTTCTTCCGATGAATTTTTTGAATGAAATTCAACTCTTTTGGAACGAGTCGAGTATTCACGCGTCTCATGCCCAAATGATGGTGTAAAATGTTTTGAATTGATTCGTGAGATACGCTAAGGTCACGAGCTACCTCCCTCAAACTTAAATGATGGATTTCCAGCCCCATTTTCTTGTCGATGTTTTCATTCGTTGAAGACGTTGATGGGCGACCTCTGCAAAAGTCTTATACCACTCGTAGACCCGTGTTTTTGATAAAGCACACTCGCCATAGGCTTTCTGCAACATTTTCAACGATTCGGCACACGAAATCCTGTTCAAAATACCAAATTTAAGCCAAATTCTTTCTTCGATATTTTTATCCATAGTGAAAATCGCAAAGCTCACCTGCGATTGACTGATATAATTAAACAAGCTAATTGACAGATCACGCAAAAAAATGTGTAACGCGCGCTTTTTAAATGGACAATTCCGATATTTTTGGCAGAATGTTTATATAAAACTTTTTGCTTTAATGTTTGCGCTTCTCCAGTTGAAAACATTTTTTTCAAAAAACTAAGGAAAACTTGAATTTAAATGATTGTAAACTCATTCGCCGCTTTTATTTAATTTGTTATAACTTTTACATGTTCTGACCGATCTGGGCGCTCTCTCGGCCTGCACATTTTCATAATACAATTTTTTTTCGAAGTTTATCAACTAGAAATAATGGATAAATATGGAAATCTGGGAAGAGTTCGAAAATGTCCTTATTTTTTTAATAAAAGTTTGCAACCCAAAATAGTACTTTTTGGCTTTATATAAAGCCAGATTCTTCAAATCAGTGTGGCAACCCAAACACGCAAAGTATATACATATACAATGGACAGCTCTTTTAGACGGATATCTCCCCTGGGCACGTATTTTATCCTATACCAAGTTTTAAGAATAAATGTCGGAACAAATTACCCGCTCTTAAGAGGGAACTTTCTTGGCCGAACTCGTATAGTTATTTTTCATGAAATTGATACAAAAACCTCTGAGCGGACGCGAATCTTTCATAAAGGGACAAATAAATTCTTTTCATAACAAATCACACAAAAATCTCTGTTGAGCGGACGTGAACTTCTTATAGGCGGACAAAATATAAAAAAATGAGAGTGATCAGTTACTTATATATGTACATACTTACTAAATGAAAAAAGGACTTCCGGGATAAAGTGTCATGTTTTTTCATGCACACATTTAGTCTGGTTTGCGCAGTGATTTTATTAACGCTTACGAGGAAAACAATTTTTCTGTCCGGCCATTAGCCAGTGGTAAGTTTTACTAATACATAAAATCTTGTAAACATAATTTTTTAAGATAAAAAATAATTAATTCAATACATATAGAATAATATCATTGCTGTGTCTCTGTATGAAAATCCAAAAGAAATAAGTCCGATTTTCCTTATTAGGTTCAAAATTGGAAAAACACAGGCTGCGCCCAGCGGCAATAATAAAGAGATTATTCGCTCAAAATCGACGTGTGGGGACGATGACTTTACTCCCACTTTCGAATTGTTAAAAAAATTGGAAACCATCTGCAAAATAGTTTGCTTATGAAAAAACAAAAAGACTTTTTTTTAGATTTGATGTTACTTTCGTTATTATTTTATATGCCCTTATGCACATAATTTTTTTGAAAAATTACACACACATTTTGGTTTGAATAATGTAATGCCGGTATCTTTTATTCCATTGAAAAATGGTATTAAATAAATTAAAAAATTATAAAGTTTTGAAATAAGCTACTATCCTCTTGAATGTACACCTCTCATGGGTGGACAAAAGTTGACTGACGGTGAGTGTCTGCCCAAGGGAGATTTCACTGTATACCCATTTTGCCCTTGCTTTACGAAATTACTTCCTTGTATTCACAAATTTCGTTTTCACTTGACGTTGTGAACTACATACGTAAACCAGCCTCAAGAGAGGTCGGAAAACTTATACCCACAGGTTCTTTGCCCCACTTCTCGAGCCTTACCATAACTTCCAATCGTTTCTGAGTACTCGACGTAAAAAGTGAACAGCATTCAATCAGTCTGTTGCATAAGTGTAAGTACATATAGGAATATTAACCATGACAGCCGGTGAAACTAATCACAAATTAATCCAGCGATTGGGCCTACACGCTTGTCCGAGGCTGTTCTACCTTCGACTCCTTGAATATTTTTTCTTTGCAGAACTTTTGTTCTGGTTTTTTGTAGCCAAACAACAAGCTTCCATGATCACCACAGAAGCCTGCTTGTACATACCTCCTTTCCAACTGAATTTCCATTGACAAAGGTTGCTGAACCACTCACATGTGCGGCTACATACCTTCGAAGCTAACTCAGTGCAACTCATATTCTTATGACAACAACAAGAAACAAAGTCAATTTCTGATTCGCACAAAATACAACAATAATAATTTCTGCAACCATAAATCTGCAGCGCGTCACACCGGTAATGCCAGGCCCAGCAGTGACTTCCCAAACTTATACTCCATTATGTGCGGTTACTGTTGTTGGCGGTCGTGATGGTGACGGTAATGTTAAGAATGGAGCTGCTACTGCTGTGCCAGAAACCTGCAACCACATATTAACCACAACATTCAAGTACAACAATAAGCAAGCCAGTGCAAATGGCTAACAACTACACACAAGGAATATGTTACCACTACCTATACACATACACATATGCATACTCCGGTACTTGTTACCGGCGGCGGTTCGCGAAGACAAAGCGGATGCAGTGCACCGAGTTTCAACCGCGTCATCATTATCCTCTAAGAAATATCCTTGCAATTGTATTCGTATTGCAGCTGATTCTACTACTGCAACTGCTTGCTGTAGCTCGTCTCACATTACTCGTGCGTACATATAGCTTTTCCGTTGTTGACGTTGTTCATCTTCTTGTGGGGGCGTATGCATACACATAGTACATATGTACATACATACATACATACTTACCAATGCATGTACTTATGTCTGTATGTGGTTACTATGAGTTGTGGCCGGCGGCAGTCCGGCAATACCACGGCAGGAAGGCGAGCACGAGTGCCAGCAATGGTTACCGTTATGTTGATGGTTGCCATTGTGTCAAATGATATGAATTCGTCTGTCAGTTGAATTCTTCAGTTCTTCAGACTGTTGAGCAGCCTGCAGCCTGCAGCGAGTTGTTGTTACTATTGCCGTAGAATAGCGTCAGGAAGAAGGAAGCGTCGTGTAATTACGTTGGGAAGTAGCGGCTTATAGGGCCATATTACGACCGCACAAATATACTTCGTATATATTCAACATAACTGTGTTTACCTATTTACACATATATATATATATGTGTGTGTTCATACATACTTACACACTTACATGTACATATCCGCATCCACTTATGTGTATGGGACGTTGTGCGCTGCATCTAATTTCGCTTGGATTTCTAGCACCTGCGGGCGCATATTAACGTGGTGCGTTGGAAATTGCACGAATTGCATTTGTTTGAGTTGTAAACTAACTTTAAAATGCCCAACCACCCTCGTTTCACACATGATCATCATCTTCCATCTCTTTTTCTCCATTTCTCTTACGAAGTTTTTCTTTTATTCTACATTTCATTTATTCTACTTACTCCTTGAACTTCCCTTGCGTAAAGGGTTCGCCATTCGCCCGTCGGTTATTTGACTCCAACATATTTTTAGCGTCCTTATTGCAACATACGTAGATCTAAAGATTGTATAGACTCACTCTTATTGGGCTCATTCAAGACAAAATTAGATTTGTCGAATCTACGCAGATTCAATTTGAGTCGATTTTCGATTTGAGGGGATTTTCAACAAGTTAATAAGCCCGAGTAACGCTAACGCTCGGCTGAGTTAGCCTCGACCACATTGACTTATAGGTATGTTATTGGCACCTACACCCTTTTTGGATGTTTGGCCGAGCTCCTCGTACTTGTGTCGTGCGTTTTGATGTTGTTCCACAAATAGAGGGACCTACAGTTTTAAGCCGACTCCGAACGGCAAATATTGGAGGAGGTTTTTCATCAGCAGCAGATACACACTCGGAGGTCGGGGGGCGACTGGTATTAGAAACAACTTTTTCTTCATTTTGGTGTTTCACGGAGACTCGAACCTACGTACTCCGAATTCCGAATGGTAGTCACGCACCAACACATTCGGCTACGGCTACATTTACTTAGTTTAGCGAATTACTGACCAGCGGCTTAGTTAACTAGACAATTATTTGAGATAGATTTTCACTGACTCTCTGAAACTCTAGAGTGGGAGACTTGACTTCCAGAATTCTTTTATTTATTTATTTAAAAGGTACTTCACTTGATTTCGCGCTATTTCCAATTGGGATGGGCTTGTACGCGAAAAGAAAACTATTATAAGAATTTAAAGAGACCAATTTAAGATAGACGAGCTTTAAATATACACCCTCGCTGATTTATTGACATTCCCTTGGATAATTAAGAAACAGAAAAATAGGAACCAAAAGAGAATTTTTACCATTTTATAAATTTCTAAACACGAGCCTGCAAATATCGCGTTTAACTTTGGGTGCAGTCATATACCCGAATATATTTCCATATGCATGTAGATATGTGTATACCAGTAGAGCGATTCACTGACACGTTTTAACGATATTCGCATTGTTATCTTTCCTTAACCTCAAGTTGAATGATTTTGCTATTCGGTAACCCATTTTAAAGCGATAATCGATAAGACAAAATCAGCTGTTTTGGTTAACAAATCGATTATCGCAAACTAAGCGGAAAAAATTTTGATGTGGTTAAGCGAATATGTCTTTTGAGTATTTGACTTATGACTTATCGGGTCGAGAGGAGGTAGTGAGCCCTCAAACAGTGGATCGACGTTTGCTCCGGGATGTGGACAATCTTTTCCATTTGACTGACGGGGAGTTCCTATTCCTTTTAACACCAGATTTGATTGACGGCCTAATTTCGAGAGACCGAAAAACAGGTAAATCTTGTAACCTTCAGCTAATTGAATTCTAAATTCTGCCTCTCCATTACTAAGATCTTCCTGCACTACGTTTTCAGTCGTCCGTTAAACGTAGCTTACATACTATAGTGCAACATATGCAATCAAACTAGTGATGCTGCTAAATTTACTCAACAGAAATGAGTTCAGTCCAATGGAAATTTTAGAGGGTAAGGGTAATCGCAAACACCAATAGAACTTACAATTATAAAGATATAATATACTTATGTACATTCACTGGCAGTCAGAAAACCAAAATTTAGAAATATTCAACAAATTTTTCATCAGACATCAAATTTTAGTCAGCTATGATAGTTAGTGGAAAAATTCTGGCTGTGCAATTTTATGGCCCTTCAACTTTGGTATAATATTCAAGTTTAAAGTGATTCATATAAAAAAACATTTCGAGCATTCATTAAATGGCAGGAACTGCATAACACCGTCAACACACAAAAAAAAAAAAAGAAAAAAACCAAATTGCGAAAATCCGCGCGACTTAAAAGTTGCACATTATTGTAAAGGGTGATCAGATTGGAGGTACTTTTTCCAATAATTTTTTTTTGACACATAATGCGTAACTAATTTCAAACTAAATACATAATTTTTTTCAGTATTCATTGATATTTCATCATGGAAAAACTTACGCCTCAAAAACTTCACAAAATCGTAGAATTGTATTACGAAAATCGACACTTTGTGAAACGGTGTTCAGCTATGAGGCCCATTTTTTGATTAATGGTTACGTTAATAAGCATTTCCTTATTTCGGTTGAAGAACAACCCGAAGCCATTTAAGAACAGCCATTACATTCATTGAATACCAATATAACAGTGAATGTCGAACGCTATCGCGCCATGATAAACGACTTTTTCTATGCCGGAACAACATTTTGTTCCAATAAGACGGCGCTACTTGCTTTCTTCTTCTTAATTGGTGCGAAAACCACTTACGCGATTTTGGCCGAGTTTAACAAAGCGCGCCAATCGTTTCTTTCTCATGCTAACCGGCGCCAATTGGACACAGCAAGTGAAGGCAAGTCCTTCTCCACCTGATCTAACCAACGCAGAGGAGGACTTTTATTTGTGAGGGTGTGTAAAGTCTAAATTCTTTGTGGATAAACCAGCTTCGATTGAGACATTGGTAGCCAACATTACTAAAGTTATTTACGAGATACCAACCGAAGTCCTCCAGCGATTCATTCAAAATTGGTGTTTCCAGATGGCCCAATTACGGCGTAGTTGCGGCCAACATTTGAAAGGGATTATCTTTAAAAAATGTCATGAACGGTATAGATTGCCCAATCAATTTGAGTTTCCTTTGCATACCCAGACTTTTTTCTAGAAATCCTCACTAAATGTTTGTAATTTTGATGTAATTTTTTCCATGTTCTTTAAATTTATGCAAAGTTTGGAACTTTGAGTTATATGGTTTTTGTTGTAATAAGAACTATATTCTTATAAATAAGTAAAAAAAAAATAAATAAATAGTCAAGACTTGCAATATGTCGCATTGCTATTATTGTGCCCGTCACTGTATGTGCTTATATGTATGAATGTGTAGTTCAAAACTGCCCACAGTGGAAGAACTTCAATAGGAACAAAAATAAAAATAGCGAGGGCGCATGAACAACCGCATCAAGCATGACAACAACTACTGCCACAATAACAACGACAACAGACGAAATCGTAATAAAATGCCAGAAGCCACAACGACACTGTTAATGATGAGACGACAATGACGATGATGATGATGGCGTTGGCGGTGACGTTGACGACATTTGCGTTGTTCGCAGCTATAGTTGCTGTAGCAAATACTTATATGTATGTGAGGGCTGAGTATGTGTGTGCACTGTATGCTGATGGCGCACACATCATCAACAACTACATACATACAATCGCCTTGTGTTGCTGAAGATGACAGCAACGGCGACGGCGAACGTCAAATCCAATCAAAACCAAACAAAAACCAAATGAAACTCAACTGAACTGCACCGAACCGATGGAAGCCGGGCTGCGCTTGGCCAAACTGCCTTGCTATTGTTGCACTGAACAACTCGCAAGTGAGCTGAACTGAAAGAGCGGAGCGCAAGGCGATGTTGGATCGATGCCTCAATATTGAGTTTGGCGGCTGAGCTGCAGTGAGATGAACCGAACGGCATTGTGGAGATGGTTAAGCAAAAAGCCCCCAGAGGCCAGATACGCTCAAGTGCTTCCGGCAGTGTGACGATGATGGAGAAGTGAGAGCAATGAATGTATACTTAGGCGAGCATACCGGCCAAACAGGGCTAGAGATTCAAGTGCGAGGGGAAGCGGGTAGCGGTCAGGCGGCAGCAGGTTGAGATAAGGAAGAGCGAGCTCGAAGTACGAAGAAGTAGTGAATGTAAACAGCGCAAAAACAATATGACGCAGCATACACTCAGTGGACAGATGATGAGGCAAATGAGCAGGGGCTATGTTGACGTTGTTGCTATTTGTATTGTTGAATATGTATGGTCATTGGCGCTGCTATCGCGGCAGTTGATACATTTGAGGGCTACGATGAGCTAACGATGATGATGTTGACGACGAGGCACTTGGACAGGTTCCTATGGCATTTTACGGAAATAAACTTACGGAGAAACACATTTGCTTATATACCAACAAAAATACAAACATGTGTACATACATATATATTTGTCTTCTGCTTCCCGAGTTCGCGGATTATCAGCCACTATTGCCAGCAAATCATATGCGCATGTGTGTGCGTGTGTATGCAGGAAGGTGGATATGCCTATATTTATACGTCCATACGTTTATACATCCACCTTTGATGGATGCATGCATGCTGAGCATATGAGTTTGCGGTTGAAGGACTAAAGAAAAATGCCAAAGAGGAAAATCATTCAAGCGTAGTTTTTCATTCGCCTTCGAATAGCTGACGGCGATTGCAAGGAGCAGCGCGCAAGCATCCAGCCAACCATCTATCCAACCATTCATCCATCCATTCATCCTCCATCTACATACATAACAAACCATCCAAACATCTCAGACCTCAATCATATGCCGAGCACTTCACCTAAAGCGCTAGCGAGCTTGCAATAATACTCGTGCGCGCCTTGTTGGGAAAACGCTACCTCCCACAATAATGTCAATTCAAGCGCACGACCAAGAACACACACACAAGCAGAAATGCGGCGAAAAATACACCTCGGCAAACACACATGCACACACACTAAGTGACCTAAGAAAAGTGGCCACCGCGTCATTTAACCGAAGCACTCACTCAGTCAACCATAATTTCGCCATCGTATCGCCAAGACCAGTCAACCAAGCAAACAAGCAAATGGCATTCCATCAAGCAGCCAACCATACATTCAAGCAAGCCATCCTTGATCACGGATGTGTGTACATATGAGAGTATATCACATAAATTTACGTGTGTGTGTTTAATTGTTGCATCCACCAGAGCTCGTATGGGCGATCCATGTTGCCATCGAGTCGTGCTGCGTTCTACAGCTTTTGTTTCTGTTTTGTGGTAATAAAAGGAAACGTTATGAGTGTATTGCATACTCAGGATATGAAAAGTGGAAACCGAAAGCTGGAAACTGCAAACTTTTACTCCTTCTGCTTGTATGCTCCTTGTGGTTGCGGCATAGTCGAGTACCTACTGCAGTTCCAATGGTGATAATGACTATGTTCGTGTGTTGGGGCTGCTAAGATGAAGGAAAAAATTATGCACTTCAAACACTTAAAGCATGCGAATAAGGCAGGCATTGCGTTAAAGTTTTTAAGGGGACAGATACCTGTAAATGGCCATATTTGCCCTGATTTTCATTAAAAATTTTTAAAATGAAGAAGTCAATATATTATTTCAAAATTGGCATATCGGTTATTTTAACATTAAGATATGATAATTTATACAAAAAACCAAAAATGTTTTTGTTTATTAATGTCATAATTTCTATATGAATTAACAACAAATGGAGGAAAAAAAAATTTGGGGCGAATTTTCCAACTGTTTTTGCTTCGAAAAAATTATTTTTTCGAAAAATTTTCGAAAACTTGAAACATATAGAAAGTAATATCATAAAAAAAGATGTGTGCACAATTTCAGGGAGATCGGTCGATAAACTTTTCGAGTTATCGTGTACGCCAATTCGAAAAATATATTTTTGAGAAAAACGCGTCTAAAGTCGGCAACGTAACTGTACCTCTCCCAGCGCTCGAACGCAAAGAATAGAGTAGTCACGGTTGATAAGAAATACTTAAATTTACGTTCTAAAGTTTTTTGACTTATTCTTAAAAGATTATATATATAAACATTTTATAAAAAAAAAAAATTTTTTTTTTCGAAATTTAACAGGTATCTGTCCTCTTAAATAGATACTTTACTTGTCGATGTTTTAACTCAGATAATACCAGATCCGACGAAAACCAAGGATCTCAGGTAGTTTCCGAGGTCCTCCATTTTTCTGAAAATATTGTGTGTTGTCCGCATTACTGCACTTACCATCATTGCAAACTATAGAATTTCATATGAAATGAGAACTGCAAACTTTGAGGAGGCACAGGTTAGATTATTTTAGCCAGATTGCTTGTCTAAGGCAAGACACTCGATGTCCCTAAGGCCCATTGTGATACCTGCATTTAATTTCCATCCCCTAACTAAGTTGCTTAAACCACTTTCATCTTTTTGAAGAAGGTAACTTGTCCCTCCAGTGAGACATTTTGCAAATTTCCCAGTTCTTCAAAGAACTAATCGCCATGATATTTGGCACGGCTTCTTTGAAGTGCAGGACATTCACTGAGGACGTATTAGACCGACGCAATTTATTTTTCATCTCTACAACTCTTGCAGAAGTCATTGAGAGGTAGAGCCATTCCACTAGCTAGAGTGCCAATAGCGCAGTGACTCGTTATAACACTATTGCGGACGCTGGTAATTGATCTGTGGAATCCAAGTACACATTTTGTCCTTGTAAGGTTTGCTGGAGGCACATAAGTCCATCAGTCTTTTTGTGGCTTTGCCTATAGCGTAGATCTCAGTTTGGAAGACGCTTCGCCAGTCTGGGAGTCTAAAGGAGCAATTGAGGAGGCATGGCAAGAAAAAAATAATAGTTAAATAAATATTTGGTAAAATTCCCTAACCTATCAGAAAAGTACTATGACACCCCAGGGATGCATTTTTAATTTTTTTTTTACTTTTTTGCATTTCCAGTGGAAACCTTGCAGATGCTGATATTTGGCGAGTAATGTGTTTCACTGCATTATTTTTAGATACCTAAAACTCAAAAGGCTTTACTTTCTTCATCCCAAGTGTTCGATGCCCACTGTGGGCGAGGAGCCTTAAATCCTGGAAACTGTGTTTTTTTTTTTTGAAAGCGGCCGTTCATGGCAAATACCTGAGTGCATTTATGGCATAGAAGACATTTATCATAAAAATCAAAAGACGTTCGGTGGCAGCATAAAACTGTTGACCACTTCTGAACTGCCGGACAACATATCAAGTCGCACACCACAAATTGGAGGGAGGCTGGGCGAATCCCCAAACAAAGGATGCACAGTTCAATTATTTGGATACAATTGCTTACATACACACATATGTAAGTACACTGAAGTATTTACGCCGAAGTAAATGTATTATGAAATATTTTATTATACACATAAGACGCCATTTTTTGTTTCTTATTTAGCCTTACTCATTTGCGAACTGTCAGTCACACGCTGTAGAATAGAGAAATTTCATTTTGCGCTTATGTTTGTACTTATGTATTTATAGTATATATGCACGTATTACATACCATGGACACCCTGAAGCGGCAAATACCCTCCTCGTATACATCTCTCTCACATTCACACATACACGCTTAAATAATAAATTATTTCGTTAACTCTCCATTGGATGAAACTGAAAATCTTCATATAAGCCGTTGGCGAAATTTTTGTCCAAACGAATTCATACATATGTCTGTATGTATGTGCTTGTATGTACATATGTATGTGTTTGTGTGGAATTTCTCGAAATCAGCCTTCTCCACTTTGCCGCTACTTTATGAGTCCTTTTGCTGCGCCTACGGCCATGGACGGTGCACCCACACCCCTCTCCTATCCACGGCTCGCTCATTTGTCTCCCGTCAGCGTGCACCTCCTTTCCAATATCATTAATGTTTTCGAATACATGTGTATATGTGTATGTACATACGCACTTTCCCGGTACCATGTTACCACTTTGTCCCAACACCTCTCCACCAACCCTGCAGACCCCCACTTTCCTTCGTAAGTGCCTTTGGCACAATTTGAAATATTTGTAATTTATCTTTATGGCATTTGTATTTTTCTGCATTTGTTGAGTGGTTGAGTGGGTGAGAGAGTGGATGTTGGTGCACATGAGTTCGGGCTTGGCAGGGGGAAGGGGTTATCGTTTCTGAATGGAAAAGGTTTTCACCTTTGTTACCATAAATCCCTTTTCCTGGTAATGCTATGTTTATTGTGTATTTGTAACTCGTCATTGCCCGCCACCCGACCCACCAACTCGATGTACGTTCGCGGTCACCTGCCTGCAGCAGCTTTTGCAACTGCGTCGGTGCTCGTAGTGCCAGCGGCATGAGCCACTCAGCTTTGGATTGCTGGTGACCGGTTATTTCATCTTAAATATTTTGGAATTTATTTATATAATTTTAAAAGCTTCCAAGTCTAGCGGCTAATATTTTTTGGTCTTTTGCTAATGCTCCTGCACGTGGGGCGCCATTTGTAGGAGTGGATAAACGATTATGAATTAGCTGTGAAGTGTGAGTGTATGTATATATGCATTTACATATTTATTGTGGCACATAAGTAATTTGAAGATACTCCTACACACATGCATATGTGAGCACTTATCTCATTGATGTATTGTAGAATAGTTGAATTTGTTTTCATTTAAAAAAATGTTCTTCTTCATGTTTTTCTGGCCGCTCGCCGTATATTTTTTACATTTTTGTTATTGTTGTTGCTTCATGCGCTGCAGACCCTCTCAATTTTATTTTGCATCCAACGCACAACAAACTCAAAGGTTCAAACATTGCAACAATCCGCATGCCGCTTTCAAATGCCCTACAACAACTACATGCGCACAATAAAAGCAGATACAAAGACAAAGAATCAAAAAACAACAAATATGTGCTCAGAACAACTTTAACAACACACACGCACCCCTCAAATTTGGCCTTTCGCATCCTTTTGCCTTTTGTTGTTTTACAAGCACACATACATATATACAGGCCTGCATATGTGTTTGCTTTAACTGCATTTGTGCGCTTGTGTGCGTAGGCATGTGCGTGTATTTGTGTTAATATAACACACATTCATTGAAATGCTTTTTGCTATTGTTGCTTTTGAATTGTTGTTATTGTTATTCTTATATTTTGCCGTTGTTTCTTTTGTTGCCATTGCCCACACAGCCAAATGCCGGCGGCACATATTTGCATGTTATTTCTGCTTTTGGGTTAGGTTAAGGTTTTTGCGGTTTTTGTTTCACTTTAATTCCCAACACCAACAACCAGAGCGGCAGAAGCAGCAGCAACTGGAGCAGGAGCAGCAGCGTCGACGCCACTACTTATTCATTGCCTCAATACGTCGGCTCACCGCTTCAAAGTTACCGCCCCGGCAATTGGATTTCGCCGATCAAATGGCCAAATGACCAAGCGGTATGAGTTGTAGTGCGCCTGCTGTCCTGCCGCTCTCAACCTTTCATATCAAAACTCGAAATCAAAAAACAAAACTTACATACGTTGCATACTCATGCGTACGTACGTACATACGTACATACAAACAAGCAGAGAGTAAATGTGCCGCAAATAAATTTCACCTTTGTGTTGATGCGTACGTGTATTTTGATGTTGCTGCCATAGCCGGCGGCCATTTCGTCTATTGTACGCGCAAACACATATAAACACTCACACGTACATATATGTGAAATAGATACCCTGCAGAGAGGTCCTTTTGTACGAATCATGGTGCTTCTCTACACAACCGTTTGTCCATGTTGTCCAGGTTCCAGACCTCCGAGGGTATATCAGCTATTCATAAAATACAGTTTGGAGTCAACATAAAACTGTATGACCCTCCATCTGTAGAAAAATATCAAGACACACTCAACAAATATGAAGATGAGCTTGACGAAACACCCAAAAAAGTTCGTAAGTAGTTCGGAGCCACATATAACAATTTTTGTGGAGCAATAGAGATTAGGCAGAGTACGAGTCCATTTAGTACATTTGGGTGGATTGGTCTTCAAGAATAGGCTTTGGACAGTTGAGTAACCTCTTTCTGAAGTATCTGGGCGATTAAAGCACAGCCTTATTGGAGAGGCTGAAGGATATCACAAATCTGTCGGGATGGCTTAGGGATGTATTAGGATAGGACAAAGAAAATTTAGTAGACCCTATGGAAAATATGATGACGTATTGACAAAGCTGTAAAGATTGTCGAATTAAGTACCTTCGGAAAGCCCGCGTTTCAAAATATTCGCTCCCTGTCCCAGAGCATCATGATGTTCAGCCAGAGTTATAGTTGGGGGTGAGCTTTAGGTTCATCAACTAGCCTTCTCCAAGTTGCCCGATTCAAGACAGGAAACCTCCAATTATATATTTCCAGTTTCTTGATATCTTTGATGACGTCGATCCAGCGTTTTCTAGGCCTTCCTTTACATCTGGTTTCCAGCACATTGTAATTTAAGAAGGACTTTTGACGAATTTAATGACATCCTCCCCTTTCAAAATCCACCGCAGCTCCTCATTGTATCTGATCCCGAAAATATTTTGTATAGTATATTTATTGTAGGTAGGTGAAATGGTTGAAATGCCAGTCTAGCACTCCTTAAGTAGCACTAAAGCACCGTTTTGATACCATTATGAGACCTCCAACAGGCAGATATTTATACTGACGCACTCCCCAGGCTGTAAAAGAAATAGCACCCAGTGACCCTAATCGTCTAGCTGCAAAACTTGGAAAACAGAGAAAGTGCTAAACAGTTTCCTTCTCGGAAAGGTCCGTTAAAGGGGGTTAAATGGTAACCCTAGCTTTTCCGCGTGTGTACCGATCGTCCAATGACCGGTAAACACAGCGCCGAGTTTGTAAATTCAATGGCGTCCTGAGTCCTCCGTATATTGTACTTGGACAAAAGATTTTTCAAAATAGCATATGAAGAAATGGAGCTCAATCTTTTCTGCGCTTTCCTGAGAAATAATTTGTGCAGTTCCCCTTAACAACTGTTAGGGGGATGCCGATGACTAGGTAGGAGGTCTCTGAGGCTAATTCAGTACCTTTTCTGGCAAGGTCATCAGCAATTTCATTCCCCTCTATGTTACCATGTCCTGGAACCCAGATCAGAAAATTGTTACCTGCAAACCCAAGAGATTTCATCTCCTGCTTACAGGAGCTTACTAATTTAGTTCTGCACCATAGCGTAGTCAGAGCCTTGATCGCGATTTGACTATCGGAGAAAATGTTTATATCCCCCTCGCTCCCGCGTTCCCTAAGCATTTTGTATGCCTGCAGGATCGCAAAAACTTCTGCCCGAAAAACACTAGCGGTATTCGGCAGTTTAAGGGTGATAAGTAAATTGGCTGAGTTAGATATGTATTGTAGGAAACAACGTAAATAACACCAACCACAACAATCTGTCTTATTATGAATTATAATGGGAAATGCAATTCAGCTAAATTTTTTCTACCGGTTTAAGCAGCTCAAAATCAATTATCGAAATACACAATGAAGCTTGAGAACCTAGAGTAGAACCGCCGTATGGCAAAAGCTATTAGCAGGTACGCTTTTTCTTATTATGCAATAACTTTTTTTGTATTACTAGTAACAATCGCATCAAATCTTCGAATCGTTCATTTTGAAGGCCAGCCGACAGATCCGAATCAGTTTTCGAAAAAGTTCGACAAAGAATCCTTTACTCTTGCTTTAAACAAATTGTCATGATCGCAGTTTGCATTATGGCGCAGTAAAACAAATTTTTATAAGTTAATATTCTGAACATTTTGAGTTCTTTTCCACTAGTCACCACCCAACTAATTTGTATTGGCCCAAATAACACCAACATGGAACCTGCACCGAGTCACATTGGTTCAAGATTTCTCCAAGGGCTTGTATTATCATATATACAACCACATGCGCATGTACGCACTTACATACATGTGTTGGCATTAGCCATCTTTTCATACATTTTTATCCCTCTATCATTTGTGAGGGCGAGTGTGTGGGTATGTTTGTTCAACACATAATAGGTTTTCAATGCGCAGTTTAAAGTATTTTTCTTTCCCCATCTCTACAATGGATTTTCTCATATTTCGAACTCAGCTATTGAGGCGTTATAATGCGCTTTCCGGTTACCCAAGTACACTTGCGGGCTTGAAACAATTTAAAGTTCACTCATTCAGTATAAGTAGACAATTGTTGGGGAAAATATTGCAGCAATACCACCAAATTTAAGCGCCGTGCAAGTTAACAAACCCTCATTGGCTTAGCGCATCAAAATGTTACTACTACCCTCCAGCTTGTTTATTTTTCCAGTCCATTCTAAACACAGAAAACATATTTTAGAATTCATACTTCAGAATATCAGCGATGAAGTTTGGGCCGCCTCTTACTAGCATTTGGATGGTATAGGGCAAGCCTAGAAAAGAAGTGTGTTCTGTTCATCGCGGATCTCCTGTATACTAACTGGCAAAAGTTATGTATTTCCGGTTTGATTTGCGACAGTAGAGAGAACAACTGGAAAAGCACACAAAAAATCATTAACAATTCTAATCTCAGATATTTGGGGTCCACCTTTTCTTCTATCCTTTTTCGATCAGCGACTCCAGTGATAAGCGTTGGTTAAAGCGGACAGATCTAATACAAGGTGAAAAGAACTCAGAGGTGTGAAAAAAACTAAACAGTCTTCTCTGTCACGGGTGTGCGAATGCATTGGAAATGAGCGGAAAGAATTCTGCTGCCGAGCCCCTATGTGACGTTGCAGTCCAAGGATTTTAGATTTACAAGGTTTGCTCCGTTTGCTGATTTGGGAGATTCGGCTGCCGAATTCTGGTCGATAATTTCACACATTCGTCCCTATTCATATTTACTCACTCGTCCAATCAGTCGTTGTTCAGACGGCAACATTGGTTGACTTTTTGTTTGACTTTGACGTCAGCCCATCAGCAGATTCTCTCAAATTCGCTCGGAACCGAATAACGGTATGTTAAAGAGCACCCCTCTAAAAATCTTTTCACCATGATTGCAGTCAAAGGCACTCTCCAAATTTAGTTTTCTACCATAGCGAATATACGATGCAATAAACTTGGAATTTCTATTTCTTCATATGTTTATTCACGGCCAAAGATGTCACTTTATTTAGCCAAATCCTTATCGTTTGCGGGGAGTTTTGATTTTCTGTTTCCATTTGATGGCTGATACTCATCGAATACTTTTAAATACAATACTTACAGGATGACTATAATTAGCGAAACGAGTGGTGAATTTAGAAAAGAAGCACTGTTTGTTGAGCGCTGGTGTTAAAGGAAAAAATAAATATTAGGAGTGAAAATGGGTGAAGTAAAGTTTTGTCCCTGATAAAATACATGAGGGTGTCGCCTAGGAACCATTTGTAATGAGTATATAAACATAGTTCCATGTGATAATTTTATAGCCCCGCTGGGAAAAGAAACCAACTGCCAAAGTGTTAAGTTGTGACTGAAAAAAAGTTTACCTAGTCGACGGAAGGTGGATGACTCAGCAAATCCAACATCGGCTCCTCTCAGTAGGAAGTCAAAAGTTACTTTGATTTTACAATTAAAAACAGAATGATATATTGAATTGGAAGAGGACTAAAAATGAAAAACACTTTTTACTGGTTTTACTTATATACTCGTAGAACTGGGGAGAGGCGTTTTTATTAATCTGTTGGCCGATAATAATTTCGTTTGAAGCAAATTTTGTAACGGATTTCCTTTGACAGATATAATGTCGTGGTGATGCGAGCAGCTTGAATGACGAAAATACATCTTAAGGTAGTTCAGGTGAGGTGACGTCAAATTCTTGTCTCTGTATTTCGACAAGTAACCAGGAAGTCGCCCATTAATAATGAAAAGGGAAGAGAAAAAGGTAGACATAAGGAGATATTCATACGATGATTAGAAAAGGCGATCCAAGAAATGTTATGTGCTGCTAAGGAAAAACCACAGGCGGTTGATATCCAAGGCTAATAGTTCCGTAGACATAGTGAGAGTCTCATTTACTAAATTTTAGCCTCGCGAAGCCGGGACAGTTTAGAGAAGCATGTTTTGTTCCATCATCTTTCAGGCAGCTAACGAATGGGAGTCTCAAAGTTATGTTAAGTTCCATTTGGCCAGAACCCTTGTCAGTGTTCTCGCCAAGCTCAATTCGCGGAATGTAAACCATGGAACTGCCACCCCTTTTTGCTTGAGGAAACGATCTAAAGGACGGTCTGCCATAGGTGAGATTAGGACCTTAAATGCCAAGTGGCTTTCAAAAGGTTTATGCCTTACTTATGGTTAAGCCCGGTGATCGCAGCCGAAAGTAGAGCTAGAAGATTCAACACCCACTGTAGGCATGAAATACTACAATAAAACGGGGAAGAGGTTTTTTATAAGTAATAGCGTTCGCTCCTCGACAGGTGATGCCAAACTTCCAAGAATATTTCTGCCAAGAAAAAGCTGTTCTTAAAAAAACATCTGCCGTTCTGAGGCGGCATTAAACTGTAGGACAACATCAGGACGCACACCACAAATTGGAGAAGGAGCTCGACAAGACACACAAAAAGGATATATGTGCCAATTATATTATATATACATACTAGCGGACCCGACAGATTTCGTTCTGTCAAATAGATTTTGAATGTGGCAGTTTATATTTCGACCTTAAGACGTTTTTACTCTGCTGACCCGCACACACCGCCCTATCAGCATGGTGACGGTTCTGTTCAGGAGAATTAAAGAAAATGGTCAGCTTGGGTGATCTAAGTATCTTCGCTTCCACGAACTTTGGCCACCCTTTTGGGACCCACTAAAAACCCCGACTGGGATGTTTGCCAGATAGCTTCAAACTAAGAGGGGAACTTAAGGTTCAAACCTGATTGAAAAATAATCTAAAGGGAAAAATAATCTATTTATTAAGTGGGTGCTTCAATGACAAAACATAGAGATAATTAATTATTTATTATTATTATTATTAATATAGGATTAATAAACGATATAATAAAGAATAATGAAATAAAACGTATATAAGCATTTTTAGTAATCGCTTTATTGTAAAGCAAGTGAATCATAATTATTAACAAACACCTGTTTTATTTTTATTGCAGTGCTTTATGATATACAATGTTTTTTGTTTGATTACCTGATGAATATATAAACGAATTTGATCGTTTTCCAACACGGGAGCAGGTAACATACAATTGAGCATGTGAGAAACATGGGATTTCTAGATTAATTAATAATGTTTGGTATTCTTAAAATATGTTTGGATTTGTTCAGCCCTGCATGATTATTCTTAGAATTTACTTAACTATTTTTACGAGTATTTATTATTTGTGAATGAAATCATTCCTTAACTCGTTTTGAAACCAAAAAAAAGAAAGAATATCGCGAGGCCAATCAAATCTATGGCTCTTACATTTTTTGATTTTCCAATTTGGTCGGGTTCACGATATTATCACTTTTGTGTGAACGCATTAGATCCTCCAACGCGAACACGCACACACACGAACGCGCAATATTTGTATGGGGAAAAGAAAAGGGCTGTTTTAGGGGTTTCCCGGAAATTATTCGAATTTTTCTCGCCGTACAAACTATCTTTGGACTTCAAGGAACATTTTAAAAAAAGAATTGTTAAGATTGGTTGTTGTATTATGCGCATACCAACACATTTTGCGACTCATTTTTATATTATACATAGATACATTTTTATATTATACATAGATCTAGGCTTAATTATGGTGCACTCGAAACTGGTCAGGTAATTCCTGGTTTTACTTTCGATTGCATCCGAATTCTTTGATTTAAGGCTGCATTGGCATATATAGCGACATTGCGGAAAACTGCGAAGCCTGCGAGAGGGCCAGACAAGGGACCTGTGAGGAAGTGTCCACCCGAAAAGAGAGGATTGAGATTCCCTTGACAGCGAGACCTGGGCAAGTAAACAAACTTGTAAGATCGCGAAATCCTTTTAGCCATGAATGACAAAATCTCAGATCTCAAATAACTTTGAGTCCTTTTTACGTCAGCTGTATGGAGGATGACTGGGAATCATCTCAGCACTTTCTCCTTAGTGCCTTACTCGCGCAGGACTAAAATTTAGGCATCTTGATTCTCACTTCTTTCTTACGCCTGCTGATATAGAAGACTTTGATATTAAAAATCTGATGAATTCTATCAGCAGCATAAAGCGGTAAACACAATCGCAAATCAGTCACCGTTCGTAATCCATTAATACTTTAGCTCGTTCGGGGGAAAAATACTTTTACGATTAATTGCAATAAGATAAGTCAATTAGACGCACCTACTTGTAGATCGTATCAAAATTGAAGTCTAAGATGAAGCGCCCGGCACGTCGCAGGATTAGTAAGAATTCCGAAAAATCGACAGTTGCATACACAGCTCTTTTATTCAACTTCAGAGTGATACAAGAATTCTTTAATTGAAAAATGCATTCATATTCTAGCTAATCCCAGTATCTTGTATTTATATCTTCATATTACACGTTTTTGACGAAATGTCAGTCTAAACTCTTGTGTACTAAAAAAAAACATACGCACGCATATTATAATAATTTCGCAGAAAAAGCTTTCGTTTATATTTCTTCCGCATTTTGTCGTTCTGTATGAATTACCGTGGGATTTTCTCATGGAAATGTTCTCAACACAACATAAAAATAATTATTGGCAATCAGCAGACGATTTCGCATGCTTAAGTATGTATTTCCATATGTATGTGTGTATGTATGCCGGCATTATTAATGGCACATACACTTGCAGATCAACGAGGAAAATGCCATCACAGACCTTCCGCAATAAACTCAACACTTACTGATGTATTTAAATGTGGGTGTGTTTATGTTGTGTGTTGAGCAAATAAAACGAAAAATTAATAGCTTTTTCCACCAATTTCACAATGCGCTGAATACCTGACTGCACATGGCGATTAGAAATTGTGGGCGGGGCGGGCGTAAGCCATACCATGCAGCAACATATGTGTGTACATGCCTCTCATACAAGCAAGCAACACACACTGCATTACTCACATCACTCACATACATATCTACTTGAGTACTGGGCTATTAAAATAAATTACAATTTGCAGGCAAAAATGCAAATTCGCGTAGCTTATTCAAAACGGTGCATATATTTAGGCGGCGCGTCCACGGAACTATACTCATTCAGACCCACACACATACTCACACACAATTACTTTGCACTTTTATGCATATGGGTGTAATTAGAAAGTATTTTAATTACACTGGGCCCGGAGCTACGCATGTTTATCATTACCATCAATAGAGGAAAGCGGCCATGTGCATGTCAACGAGTTAGCATAATTTTAGGTGTTAAAGCTGCACATGTACTCATACGTACATGTTTATTTATACATTTAACGAGCTCGATTTTGTTCTAATTTTTGAGATATGACTATCGATTGTAGTTAATTAAAATCTTTGCGCTTATTTACACTTAAATTTATGTTCAACATTTTGTTGTTGTGCGGATTGTGGAAAGAACTTTAGTTTATTTTACTAGGGAATGGACGGCCAACCCTCGCAGTCTAATCTGTCTGCGCGTGACATACCGGCAGTAGATACCGGGTTTGATACTCAAATCTGCGATATGAGAACAATAATTTAAACTTTTGTGTTTGAGATCGGCCAAGATAACTCATGGATTGGTCTGCTGGTGAACGAGCACAAAACGAAGTACCTCTTGTCATCAAACAAACAGTCAGTGCACTCGCGTATCGGCACTCACATCACTGTTGACAGTGATGATTTTGAGGTTGTAAAAGACTTCGTTTATTTAGGAACCAGCATTAACACCGATAACAATACCAGCCTTGAAATCCAACGTAGAATCTCTCTTGCCAATAAGTTCTACTTTGGACTAAGTAGTAAAGCCCTCTCTCGTCGAACAAAACTAACACTCTACAGGACTCTCATCATGCCCGTCCTAACGTATGGCGCAGAAGCTTCGACGATGACAACATCCGATGAAACGACGCTTGGAGTGTTCGAGAGAAAGATTCTGCGTAAGATTTTTGCACGTTGGCAACGCCTAATATCGCAGGCGATAGAACGATGAACTTTATGAGCTTTACGACGACATAGACATAGCGCAGCGAATAAAGATCCAGCGGCTACGTTGGCTGGGTCATGTCGTCCGAATGGATACAAACGCTCCACGAGAAAGCTTCATGTGACGCAGCATCGCTTCAGCTCTTTGGTAATACATAATATAACTTCTGCTTATCCCGAATCGGATGGTTTGTATTTGCTTAAGGATGTTTTGTTTTTTCGATATTTCGAAAGAATAGTATCTTAGGAATATACTGTGAAATTTTCATGCGGAAATTCCCAATATTATAGCTTCTACAGTCCATTAACTAGGTAGAGAGCGGTCCGCACGCTCCTGTACCTCAAACTTTAAACTCATTCACCTCGAAACGACTTGCCTGGTGTTGTCAAAAAAAAAGAACTATTCAACCGAATCGGCTTAAATTTTAATATTATATGTTGCTCACAACGTCAATGGCTATCGCCCATATTTCTATTTGAATTATTTCGTATTTTTTTATTGAAAAACTGAAAAAAACCTGATTTTTAGAATGTGAAATTCAAAACCGCGCCATTTTGTAAAATTTTTGTTATTCTAGTATGTGACATATCTACAGTCATACTGATTAACATTTTTTTTTTGGTGTTTGTGTTTCAGAAAAATATAAGAGCTAAAATGGACAACACCGTCCAGATCCAATTTTTCGCCACTTCAGTGCCATTTTTTAATTTATTAAAATTAAAAAAAAAATTTTCATTTTCGTATGTAAAAGAAGTTAAATAAAAAGCCTAAAAAATTTAAAAAAAGTTTTTCATATTTTTATTGTAAAAAAAATCTTGAAAATACACTAAATTTCTTTCCCTCATCTTCCTTTAGCGCTTGAGTTTGTGAATAGAGTTTTTTTATGACCATCACTGATCACAGGGGCCCGAAGACACTTCATCACGGAGCGCCTAATAGCAGATTTGTTTGCTTATATGTATTTCAATTTCAAATACTTTCTCTTCAGTACTTGAAGGGCTCACTGTAACTAGCACCTGGCGTCTGTCACTTACATTTTATTACATATACATATTGGTAGTATCTTTTTTTCCCTTCGCTTTTTCAACTGAGGGTTTCTGAAATGCTAAATTTAAAGCCTGCACTTCGTGCATGCTACAGATAAACAATGCCTAATAAACATTAACAAGCTCTTCTCTTAAGAGCGGTTCTTTCCAAGAATCTCCCAGTCACAAGACTCATCCAATTTATCCAAATGTATTTAGCCGCAACTCACTGGTGCGCAATAACAAACCTTGTGGAGCTCATATAAATAAACGAAATCACACAAAAGCTGAGGTATCACTTCCGCAATCTTCGGTTTCCTTACTCTTTCTAAGCTTAGCACTTGGTGTTTGATTGTTTGTGGTATTCTCCAAGAATTTCGAACGTGCCCCTAAAAATTTTGATTGTATCATTTGATGGCAGATAATAAGTCAAGAGATTCAACACAGCATTGCCATTGTTGTAAGATAATACTAATCGCGGCAGACTTGGTTTCGTCAACATGTGAGTTAACTTTGAACTTGTAGGGTACATTGTCATTGACGTCAACTTTAGTTTTATGGCCGAGAACCAGATAGTTCATGCTTCCTGGATAAATGAGATCACTTTTGCCTTAGCGAGTGCATTCCAAAATGTCATACATGCCCTCGATACCAGAAGGAGCGCGGATTTCTGTTGATCCTGATTTGTTTCGCATAGGTAGCGTCTAGGCTGCTCTGTTCATATCGGCGCTATATTTCCTTGGAAGTCAAATTTCTAGCAGTAACTTTCCCTAGACTCTTGTAGTCCATTTTTTGTGTCCGTAGTGGCGGATTCCACAAATATTCTATCCAATGCGGCACTTACTGCTTTCGATTGGAATGCCAATAATATTATTATTATATTTTTTATTTATTTTTATTTCTAACTTATTTCAAAATCATTTCGCAAGTTTGAAACTTAAACTATTTTTTGAGCTTTCGTGGTACTTGAGGAGAGCCGGGTGTACTTCAACCATTTCACCTTTCATATAAAATACTCACTTCGGATTGGGCAGTCGACTGCCATGTTTTCTCCTTTTCTTTATAGGGGTAATTTTTCTACATCCAATTTAACTCTGTGCTATATAACCAAACAAAACCCATTTCAAATTTAACGAATACAGATTTAAATGAGTCCTAGAAATTATTATAAAATATTTAATTTAAAAGCCTCGTCCCAGATGCAGCAAATTACAATGCGCCACTTTACGTGTAACAAATTGTTGCACTGGCAATTTATTAACAGTTGTCAAAATGTTCAATTGAATGCAAATATTTTCCATACTCGACACAATTCCATTAAATTGCCAATACAAAGAAAATTTTTGTACGAACACCTACATACACACATACATACATATGTATATATAAATTTTGGCAAAATATTATGCATCAACTTTCTAAACACACAAAATTTCTCTACATTTTAAATTTATTATTTATTTGAATGCAAATTTCCCATTATTATTTTTTTATTTTATTCGCGCTATTGGAAACAGCATTTGTAGCACGCCCAAGCGGTCGCTCCCGTATTTGCATTCCTTTGAGGCCAGCTGGCAAAATTTGAATATGCAGCCGGCTGTAAAATACGCTTTCCCTAGATAAGCGCGTAACTATTTAATTGCGGAGGAGTAGTAGTCGCGTTCAGTCCCCAATAAACATTTTTAACTTCTTACAGCAACTTTGAATATACAGTGAAGGACTTAAGTGTACATCCAGCATATTTTCTTATTTCCCAGAAGGTATTCAAGAATTGAAAAAAAAACTGTTGATGTAGTGTTTTCGGAATTCATATTTATTCATAAATTTACAAAAACTAAATTATTTCACTTGCTTTATAGCAAAAAAGTTAACAAAAAAACAAAAAAGGGGAATTATTAAAGTCGACATACAGTTCAAACAGGCTTAAAAAGAACCCAAATTTATTCGTTTTGAAACTAGATTATCAATCATCCCCTTTATCAATCACTGCTTTAAGGCGTCATGGCAATAATCCAACAAGTTTTTAAGTTATTCTTGTGTTATTTGGTTCCATGTCTCCATCAGTTACTATACGAGTACTTCGTCGAATTTTTCTCTCTCAAAGCTCCCAAACAAGCTCTATCGGATTTAAATCCGCACTTTGCGGTGGTGTATTTAGTTGTCTGGGTGCGCAATATAAGGGCCATTCTTTGACAATTAGTGTATGTATACTTAAGGCTTTTGTCTTGTTGCATACCTTGTCCAAGGCCCAAGCATTCTCCAGATGGCTTCATATGTTTTTATATTTATAGCGGCCCATAGTTCCTTCAATAAAGGTCATCTTTCTAACGCCAGTTGCAGCTATAGCTCTCCAAACCATTACGCTACCACCCCATGCCTGACAGTTGATATACAATTTTTCATATCCATATTCACATTTCTTCTCCTTCGTATTTTAGCCCGGCCATCACTTCCAAATATATTGAACTTCAATTCGTCAGTAAATAAAACTTTAGACCAGAAATCCATTCCCTTGTCAATATGCGCCCATGCAAACTCAAGCCAAGCTCAAGAGGCTTTTTACGTGGTGTCCTGCTGAAATACCCGCCAATGTTTAGAAATTTCTTAATAGATCTTGGATGAAGACTTTTTACGGATGTCTCGACGATATGTTGGACTAATTTCGGAGCACTAATTCTCAGATTTTGGTCGATTTGCCTAAAAATGGGGCGTACATCTCTTCCGGACAGCTTTTTTGGGCGGCCGGTACGCTTTAATTTTATGTACATATGTATGTATGTAATAGCAACGACGACTCATAAATTGAAATTTTCGAATATCGGTACTTTACAGCTACTTTTTCAATGTTTGCTTTGCTTGTCTACATATTACTTTTGTCACACCGCTTTTTTGTTGGTTTGCTAATTTTTTCGTTATAAAGCCTGTGAAATAATTTGATTTCTGTATATTTATGAATAAATATGAATTCCGAAAAAGCTACCTCAACAGTTTTTTCAATTATTGTATACCTTCTAGGAAATAGAAAATATGCTGCTATATGTGGACTTAAGTCCTTCACTGTAAATTTGGAATAGCCATACCGATAGGAGAAATACAAAATTCATGGTTTTAATGCAAACATCCAGAATTAAAAATGAGAGCCGAACCATGTGACCACTAAAGCAGCCATGTATTTTGCCTTAGATTCTTTATCACAAAATCAAAATAGAGTTCTGATACTAATTGTTATTGTCTCGAGAGACTGCATGAACGTCTATATAAAATGTGCACCTTGTTTTCAATCTGGGTTCCCTTTTATCGCGCAACTGAGTTCATCATTTCTACAGGGTTCTTTTCATTTGCATTTTAGAAATAGATTTTTAAAAAATGAAAAGATTCTAAAATTCTCACACAAAGTCACGTTTTCTTTTCTGAAGGACTAATAAATGGGGCATTAGAATTTTAAATATTTATAAACACCAACGCGCCAGATTCCATGTCAACGACCTGTCCACGCCCACTATTTCAAACATTGTCGCAAATTTTTCTTAAAATTGGTGGATTTGTAGGCTTAAACTCATAATTAAATTATAGGTAAACAGAAAAAAAGAGAAAAATAATAAGAATTTTGAAATTTATTCTATGTTGAAAATTAGGTGCGGAGTTTTTAAAGTGAAATATCCTCGTTTGTTTTTAACATTTCTTTCTTTTTTTAATTGTAAGGTGAAATATAACTCTTAAGAAATCGTTTTTTCTTGAAAAATTGTTGTATTTTTGGTTTTTTTTGAAAAATGATGGAAATTCTTTTTTTATTATTATTTCTTATTTTTGTACCTGCTTACTAATGTACATATGTATGTACGTAGCAACGCTTCGATCGATTTGCAAAATATACGAGTGTGGATGTATGTGAAAGGTTTTCCAATAACAGGTGTTATTTTGAATAGTCCGCTATTTCAGTAGATGTCATTTTTGAAGCTGTCATTTTTAGATACTTGACATGAAGAAACTACGCCATTAATAAAAATCGACCGACGCTTAAACAACGCATTGAAATTATTAAAATTCACTATAAAAGTGGTGAAAATTTAGTAGAGACGGTTCGTAAAACTCGAACATTTTTGGGTCATCGTGAAGTACCTTTTCGGACCGCAATACAGAAATTGGTAAAAAAATGCAAGCTGTTGAGACAAGTTAGTTGTGAAGAATAAAACCCGTGCACGTCGCTCAAGAACAGCCGAAAATATTGCCGTTGTGCCGAAAGTGTTGAAGGAAACCCAGGTTTGTCCATTCCTCGTCGTTCTTTGGAATTAGGCATTCCACAAACGTCATTACACCGTATTTTGCATAAAGATTTGGGTCTTAAGGCTTATATAAAGTCCAGCTAACACAAGAATTCAAGCCGGTCGATCATCAACAACATCGTGTCTTTGCTGATTGGGTCGTTGAAATGCATGAAAATGATCCGGAATTCCATCGAAAAATTATCTTGAGTGATGAGACCCATTTCCACTTCGGTGGCTTCGTCAACAAGCAAAATTATCGGATCTGGGGCTCAGAAAACACAAGAGTTATTGTTGAAAAAGTCTCTCTATCCTCAACGTGTGACTGTTTGGTGCGGTTATTGGACCTTACTTTTTTGAAAATAAAGCTGGAGCAACAGTTACAGTGAATGGATTGCGCTATCGAAAGATGATTAACGATTTTTTATGGCCGGAATTGGATGGTATTGATCTGGACAACGTTTACTTTCAACAAGAAGGCGCTACGTACCACACAAGCAACGAAACTATTGATCTTTTATCAAAATAACACTTCTTATTGTAAAACCCTTTATGTACGTATGTTGGCGCTAGAGCAGTATATTGTACTGATTTTTCAGTCGTTCACTATTGTACGTTCAACATGTATAAATGTACAAAATTTGTATCCTAAAAAATTTAAATTAAAAAAATTGTCAGTCTTTAAAAAAATTTACAAGAACTAATTTCCAACATTGAATAAATTTTTAATAAATTTATAAATAAATTATTAATTTTTTCAAAATTTTTTCTTGGCTTTCGAAGTAAACACTCTTAATAGACCAGGTTCCCAGGATCACACTCGAAATAGAAAAAGTACTTGTAAACAAGAAAAAGTATGTTCTGGCATATTCCTTGATGAGGCAGAGGTATTCGATAAAGTTTGTCACACAGGTTTACTTGTTAAACTAAAATTAATGTTTCCTACTACGAAATCTTGAAATCGTACTCATCAAATCGATGCTTTCGAGTCAAACAAGATGATGCTTAATCAAGTATTCGAGAAATAAAAGCAGCGTTCTTGGCCTCTACTGTACTTTATCTTCACACATGACCTACCGTCTGATACTAATTACCTCACAGCAACGTTTGCAGATGAACCCGCGCTGATTGCAGTTGGTGAAACTGAAAGCGAATCGACAGCCACATTATAAACCGCTTTAAATAAGGACTTCCAGTGGATTAATAAATGGAATTTAAACGAAATTAAACAAAATCTGTACACGAGGTTTTCAAAAATACTAAAATACAACATAAACCACTATACATAGATGACCAACAGGTAATCAAACTCTGCGAACTGCATAGGTATGACACTTGATTGTAAACTTCGATGAAAAGAACATGTTAAGAAAAAGAGGGAAGAATTGCACACCAAATCCAAAAACATGCAATGGCTCTTGGCTAGCAGATCAATTCTAGCTATAGAAAACTAACTGTTAATCTACAAGAAGATACTATAGAATTATGGTGCGCAGCTACGGAGAAAAACCAAATCTAACAGTACTGCAAAAGTACCGACATTGAGCGCGGCCTTAAAATAAAGTCCGTCAACACAGAAATCACAAAGATTGCAGTGGTCCATAAAGAAAGACTAAAAAACCATATCAATGAAGAAGCACATAATTTAATTGAAATCGACGAAGGCTCAGACGCACTAAACCTAGCGAGGAGCTGCTGAGAAGGGATTGCAGGATGATTGCCTACGCGGACGACGTGGCACTAAGCGATTTGATGCAGGAATATCTAAACATAGTTGTTCGATGGGCAGCGGACTGCTGCTTGTCGGTGAATCTTCTTAAGACGGAGCACGTCCTATTCATGAGGAAATATAAAAGACAGAGCTCAACTCCTCTCAATAGGGGGCGCACTGTTGGTGCTTTCTGACAAAGTGAAGTACCTAGGCCTAATTCTTGACAGTAAGCTAAAGTGCAAGCCTAACATTGAGGAGAGAGTAAGAAAGGCAAAAATAGTCCTGCATGGATGCAAGGGGGCCATTGGAAAAAGATGGAGCCTCCCGCCTAGAGTTGTATTTTGGCTCTATAATACCATAATAAAGCCTATTTTGTTATATGGAGTCATTGTCTGGTGGAACTCACTTTCGATTGCAAGCGAATTCTTCTAATCTGGGTACCTGACATTGCGGGCAACTGCGAAGCGGACGAACTGGCCAGACAAGGGACCTGTGAGGTAGTGTCTCCGTGGAGAGGATTGAGATCCCCTTGACAACCTGCGCTTCACTGCGAGAACGATGGGCTTCGCGTCAACTCAGCGAGTGCTGGGCAAGTACACAAACTTGTAAGATAGCGAAATTCTTCTGGGCGCTCAAGCTTCGTCGGCATCCCCACGGGACATTATCCACGAGGTATACTTGCCGTGATGCTCGGAATTACTTCGAGTCCCTTTTGCGTCAGCTGTTTGAAGGATGAAGTGGAATCATCTCAGCATCGTGGTTCTCACTTCTTTCCTACACCTTCTGATATAGCAGGCCTTGATATCAAAAATTTGATGAACTTCATCAGCAGCATAAATCAGCTAACACAACCACAAATTAGTCACCGTTCGTATTCCACAAATACTCAACCCCCTCCTCCTTCCCTATCGATTTCCTTCACTTCACCTCTTTTCCCCTTGCAATGGTATAACAAAGGTGAACTAAAATTCTTCGTTCAAGTGGGTCACATTCTGGGCGACCATTATAACCTAAAGTAACCTAACTTAACCAAGCCACAAATAAACCTATTTTCAGAAAAATGTATGGCAATTTTTAAAATATTTGGATCACTTAACATGAAATCGCTCAGCATGAAATTTTTTTGTTTTATGATCTGTTTCATATCAAAATATTAATCAAGAAACTAACAAAAAAAAAAACTCAATTTATGGAGGTATTTTCAAATTCTTCCAGCTAACGTATGTATGTATGTAAATCTGAAATATTTTTCCGAAACATTGTGTGTGTGTGTGTCTTAAAATAGAATATATTTTATAATTTCGATAGAAAAACCGAACCTGGTTTTTCTTGTATGGAGAGTAATAATCGCTAATTTTCACCCTTGCTTGGCTTCGATATCTGTCAAAAATGAAGAGAACAATACTAAAATATGTACATACATATGTAGTATATGAAATGAGAAGCGCTTCAAAGCCCATTTGGCCATATACATACATACATATGTAGGTTTTTAAATGCAAGCAAAGCCAACCTGCATTGGGCCAGCATCTTAAGGATTTGAAGTAGAGACAAAGCGTTTTTTTCAAACCCGTATTATAGAAGTGCCCACGCTGTAAATGATTAAAAGTTTTCAGTGCGATAGTTGGTATAAATTTCCACTTTCCTTTTGTGCTAAAGAAAACTAGACTTACAACACGTATTGCTGACATTCACGAAATGAATGCCATAGAAGAGGCTCTTTTATGAAACTATCATAAATTTTTACTGCAGAGCATATGCACATCCATATGTGTCCACCAACAAACAAATACAAGTACAATAATACATTTTATTATGTATGGACGTAAATAAATAAATGAGGAATAGTAAATTCAGCATAGCTTCGCACTGTTTACCCTTTGCCATGCGAAACATGCAATTCTAAAAAAATTTTATAGTATTTTCCAAACACCTCAAAATATTTGAAATTTCGTATTTCGGAATATAAACAAAACGCGCGCATACACACACAGGCACGGGATCACAGTATTGCGTACGTTTCCTTTTATTTGTGTAGTTATTGTTGCTTTACTGCCACATTCAAATGTATATATTTGTATATGTATTGGTGTTACCAAGTGTTTATATTTGCACCACATTTTAAATTTATTTTCCACACAACAAATACTTGCAAACCATCACCTGTAACAAATGCAAATCCTCGTACATGCATCCATACATAAATATGCACTCTCACACTTTTACCTTCGCGTGTTTGCATTTTCGTTTGAATTTAGTAAATAATTAAAAATTTTATAAAGTGAAAATATTTCAAATATTATTCCAAATCCAATTGAATTGGAAACGCGCATCTCACATGCAAATCTGTACAAATATATGTATGTGTACCCTGCCGGAAAAAATACTAGTTATGAACCAAATAGAATACTACCAGTTCACTCTTCAGCTCAGCCAGGTCGTGCTGCTTTCTGAAATGTCATAATGTATGCCCGGCCATACATCAGCAAAATACCAGTTAAAAGATCCGTTCTAGCCAAAAAAATTCTAGACCAATATGTGTGCTAATAACCAGTTTCAGACCAGCTATGTAAGAAATATAATAAAATATTCTATTTAATATTAAAAGCAGAGAACGTTGATTTAACTTGATTTGAAATCAAAGTCTGTGTTAAAAGTGTGTATGGAGACTTTACACCTATGCAGCCTTTACACCATCAATAGCATCCAGTCCTCTCACTGCTTTCAAAAGCGGTTAAAGAGGAAATGCAACAACGGGGAATTTGAAATAGTCCGATATTCACAGTCGTCGGATTGTCTAAAATAGTTCAACTCACTGCCAAGCTGCTAGCAAAGGCACTTACAATTAAAAAAACGAATTATATAAGTCCTTTTTTTTTTGCAAAAATCTCGAAGCTGAAATAAGTACTAAAGTATTAGCGAAATATGTCCTGAAGAACTTCAATAAAATATAATCTGGCTGACCTTGCCACCTGATAAATTACAAAACTAGTAAATTAGATATTATAATACTCTTTATTACTATTTATTAATACTCTTTTATAATTATTTAAAAATTATTACTGCGACTTCCGAATCCGCTTCTGCTGCTGCTGCAGTTGTTGCTCCTGCTGGAGTTGTAACTGCTGCTGTCGTTTCTGGGCTTTCCTCTCCCAGTCAATGTGGTTGAGTTTCATCAAGACTGTAGTCTCGAATGTTTTTACGGCGTCCCATTTAGCGATGATTGAGCCCATTTCGCGGACAAATCTGTTGTGAGATGACGGATGTTCGAATGCCTTCTCCAGCACTGTTCGTTTTGCACTGAAACATTTGCAATGGAAGGCCACTTGTTCTGTGCATAGAGGTAGTAGTCCATACCGCCATACTTCCTACTCATCCAGCCTACAAGATTTGGTATGAGTTTGCATGTGCACCGGACTATCGTTGACTCATTCCATATTCTTTGCCATTCGGTAATCGATCACGTTTTTTCTGCAGCTTTATCTGCTTCCATCGGTTTCACTTCTTTGACCCCATATATGTAGGTGAGACAGCGCCATCGCATGGATGTTCACTGGCTTCTTTCTAGTAAGAACTCATATTGCATCGTCTGATACCGTTATATAAGCGCATGCAGGCATTATTCTAGTAAGTAACTAACTAGTATGATTTTTTCTATTAAATAACAACTCCTGAACTGGATTGTTTCTATACTAGTTTGGCTTTTCCCTACAGGGTACATGCACATTTTTGTATGTATGTGTCAGGCTGCTACTAGTGCTTACTACTCATATAGTTAAGTTATTGGATTTTAGAATTGTTTAATATATAAAGCACACGGATTCACATACAAACAGATGAATTTGTAAATTTTACATTGCCTAGGTGCTTATCCATGTATTTAAATATGGATGAAAGCGCATAAACTCATGCATACATGCATATGTACGTACAAAGGTATGCTAATATTTTCCTTTGTAGGTGTGCGCGTAAAGGCGGCACGGGTGTATTCCAAATTAGCATTTTGCCAAGAGTAAAATTGAAATCCGTTAAAATTGCAAAACATTGCGAAAAAGAATTCAAGTATTTTCAGAATTTTCGCTATAATCGGCGGTTCCGCAAATAATTCAATGTAAAGGTCTTTAATATGAAATTTAAGGCAGTACTTCATAGTGATCTTTGCAGTTTCTCTGTAGCCTTCGTGCAAAATGCACAGTTCAACTAAAAGAAATTTAAAAAAAGGCACATCAATATTTTTAATTGTGACTCGGGGAAATATTTTTGTCAATAAGAAGTCGGCTCTAAATATGTACGTATGCATGTAAGCTAAAATACACTTTAATTTAAAGTACAATTTAGCTTAATGGCTGCAAATCAGACACCTAAGTGTTAATTAAGAATATTTCAGCAATTTAAGCCTTAGTTGTAACAGAATTTAGCATACAAATACATACATACATAAGTACTAGGTTGTTCTATAAGTTTGGCGTGTCGATAAGAGAGGGCGTTGCTCCTAGCCCAAACAGTCGTATTGGGAAATCGTCAAGTGACTGAAAGAGGTTTAGTAGAAGCCCTAGTCATCTCATTGGCCAGTGTAACCAGTATTTCGACTGAAGTAGAAGTATTGGGTTTCAGAAAGCTGTGTGCACCCTGGGTGCCTGATTCGTTAACAAAGGAACAAAAACACATTAGAATGCGACTTCCTGAACAATATTTAGAGTGTTTGCGAAAGTATAAAGTAGATTTCGTGCATCGATTCATCACTATGGGTCTATCACCAGACTCCGAAATCAAACGAATAGGCTACAGTATGGCGTGAACCTGATTATTCGGCTCCGAAACGAGTTCTTGTCCAGAAATCGGCCAAGAAGGTGATGCGAAAGGAATTTTGTTTCTGGGTTACTTTCAAATCGTTAAACAATAAATTCAGAGCATTATTGAAAGTTCTTAGACCAGCTGAAGGAAAAAATTTTTGACAAAAGACTTAGTTTGCAAAAGAAAAATTATTTTTCATGGGTATAATGCACTGCGCATTTTAAGTGCTTTAGTCATTGCTTAAAAAAGCCGTGAATTATAAATTGTTGGAGCATCCAGCGTATTCACCAGATTTGGCCCTTAGCGATTCCATCTGTTTCCCGACCTAAAAAATCATGAAACAGCTGTGAAAGTGTATTTTGCAGCCCTTTCAGATTCTAACTTCAGAGATGGAATTCATGAATTGGAATCTGTTTGCAGCAAGTGGACTGAAGTTCGGGGAAACTATACTGAATAATAATAAAGGGCATTTCAAATAAAACAATTGTGTTTTTCGTATCAAACGGCAAAACTGGGTTTTATAAGTAACGCATTCTGACAAAGTTTATAAAAGAATGGAAGAAAAACGGCTGGGGCATTGAGCCCAGCAAATATTCACTTCGCTGCTTCGGAATCTTTAGCCTCGCAACTTTGACAAATTCCCAAAGTTGTTGATTTGGCATGCTCTTATTAAGTTCCCCACAAACTTTTTTTAGGATTGAGGTCGGGGGCTGAGCTGGCCATTACATAACCTCAAGCTTTTTCCTGCGAAACCAATCCTTGGCCTTCCGGTACGTGTGTTTAGGATCACTATTCTGCTGGTAGACCTATTTAAATGACATTTCCTATTTGACTTATTTCCGCATTTTTTCCACATAGATAGAGTGTCGATCTTGCCATCAATTTTTTGTATAAAGCATTTTGAGCCCACATATTTAATGGTTTTTAGAGTGTATTGTGGCTGATTTTCGGTGCCAGGTGGACGTCTATCACATTGTTGTGAACCCGTGTTGCAATACAAAACTGTTTTAGACTTGTCAGTTCATAAAATGTTACGTCACATGTCAGCTGTCCAGGAATGCTTTTTGACGAATTCCAAACCCTGGCTTTGGAATTGTGTTCTGGTGTCAGGAGTGGCTTTTTTCGTCAGCTGTGAGCTGTTAATCCAGTTTTTCGTGGTCTTGTACATACAGTCATGCCAGAAACATTTAAGTTCACTTCTTTCTTCATTTATATGACTGACTTTATGGGATTATCTTTGGAGCAACTTACAATTCTTCGTCTTGCAGGCAAGTTTTTCGTTTTCCTTCTCTTTTTCCCGGATTTTCTACAAATTTGATTGCATTTGCATAATTTTTGCTGAACATGAAATAATATTTTGTACTTCTGTTTAACATCTGCCATCTGCTCTCAATTGCAGAATCAGCTTTCGTCGTTCCGTAATGCAGTTTTGCGCTTGATCCACTGTAGTCAGAACATAAGAAATAAATATAACAAATAAAAAGAAGGGATTGGCCAAACATTTAACAGAAGTCCATGCGCTAATATATTATTTTTATGGGAATAAGTTTCCGCCCTCGTAAAAGAGGTGTCGCTGCTTATACTATTTTCGCTCTAGTAATATACTGGTAATTTAAGAGTGTACACGTGAGGACTCGATCGCAGTAGTTGACATTCGTTTGAAGCGTAAATATCCTTTTTACCTGACGTCAAAAATGTTTAAAGTTCGTCCCGAAAAAACAGCATTTGCGGGAAGTCATGTTTCATTATTACCTTTTAAAGACAAGCTGGAACGTGTCGTATATTGATCAATATTTATGGCAGATGAGAAACGTTTGGTTACGTGTGATATACTTCTTGAACGGTAGAAAAGAAAGGGTGTTCTGCATCGCATCGTTACTGGCGATGAAAAATTCAAGGGCCGATGTTGAATGTGAACCACACCTAAACGTCAACGACACCGTTGAACTTCTTTCTTTGGAGTTATTTGAAAGAAAAGGTGTACGTCGATAAGCCAGCAACAATTCAAGAGCTAAAGAATGAGATAATTCGGCACATTAACGGCATAGAACCTCAATTATGCCTCAGCGTCATCGAAAATTTGGGCCATCCGATGAAGGTGTGCTATGTGGCCAATATTTTGTTCCATACGTGAATTGAATCACATCAGTATTATCATAATAAAGAGAAATGACAATAATTTCCTACAAAAATTGTATTTTATTCAAAATCAACACCTGCCCTTGAACCCTGCCAGTTGAACCAGTTCCATCGAGAGCGAAAAAAATATTCATGCTTCAAAGGTTATGCATCTGGTGGGATTATGAACTCCTTAAACCATCTAAAACCATTACTGGCGATCGTTACCGACTGCAGCTAATGCGTTTGAATCGAGCTCCCAAAGAAAAGCGGCCGGAATGGGACGGTAAAGATAATAAACTGATTTTGCTGGATGATAACGCCACGCTGGTCACGTTGCTAAATCGGTTTACAAATATTTAGAGGGACTGAATTGGGAAATCTTGCTCCACCCGCCGTATTCCCCAGACATTTTTCCTTCGGACTACCATCTGTACCGATCAATGCAGCCAGCCCTTATTGGAGAGTGATTAACTTCTTACGAGAGCATGGCAAACTGGCTCAATGAATGGATCAAGTCAAAAGAACTCGAATTTTTCGCGAGAGGAATCCCTATGCGGCATCAAAGGCGGAGTAAAGTTGTAGCTTCTAATGGCACATACTTCACATAATACCATGTAATATTTAATTGTTTAAATAATTCGTAACTTTGGCTAAGAAAGGACGGAAACTTATTCTCATACCCAATGTTTTTTATTTACGTAGTTGCCCGATTTATTCAGACAAATTCTACTAATCTGAAATCCTTGACCCTTGTAGGTAATTGGTATTGAAATTTTCTTTTGTATGATTTATAGGAAAAAAATGTTCACTTCTATTTTCGTGTTCACAGCTGTATGTAGATATTTCGATACTTTATTTTATAAGATAAAGAGATGTGTGTAGGCGTATTCAACAATTAAATTTAGTGCTTTTTTCAAAGTGGCTTATGTAAGATATCTATGCATACTGATTAATGTGTCTATATTCATATCCCGCGAAAGAGCGTCAGCGCCCTCTACTTGCCATCATCACTCACATTGACTAGAAGCGCCAGAAGACTGTAGGCATTGTTCATAGTCTGAAAAAAAAATTCAATTCATGTCTTTCACAATGTATTCGCCAATGATATGAGTACCTTGGAAAAAATTGGCAGCCCAATTTTAAAATAATTGCCTGCATGCAACACCAATGGCAGCTTCAAACATTCCATATAAAGAAAAATAAGTCGTCGATTAGAGGCAGACATGGCAATCCAATCGGCATTGTAGAGATGTTTACTCAAACTCTGTGATTCTACCGTCAATTCGTTGGCAAAATAGCACGGCAGGAATACCTGCAGCGACATAGCGATGGCATATTGCAGCATGGCGAAAAAATCGGCAGGGTTATCGCTTAAACTTGACTGTATAATTTACAATCATTTATAAATGTTTATTAAATTTTATTTTACAAAATTCCTGGTGATAAAACTTACACTTTGCAGGTGGTAGATTGTGAAACAAATAATCATCGAACTGAGTATAATCTGCGCCAGCACAGGTAGCGATACCACTTTCTCGCAGCTTTTGGCCATTCTAAGCAAAAAGTATTTTTCATTATTAATAACAGAAAAAAAATATGTATAATTAGTACTTGCCAGCTTGCCTTCAAAAACTTACTGTTTCACCCGTTGATGCATTTGAATTATTTTCACAAGCTCCCTGTTTATCCCAACATCTGTGCCGATATCGCCCAAACGCTCCAATCGCATACCGCATAACCGCAAACAAAGCGTCAAATGCAAAATTAAATAGGATTGGAATAAATCGATTTCGGTGTTACACAAACAAGTGAAAGCTATAGCCAGGAAATCATACACATATGTGGGCCAAGCATTGTTCTCGCGCCATTTTCGCGGTACCCAATATGGAACCGGCAATTGAAGTGTCTTCATAAAGCAAATTGATAAGAAAGCTAAAATCAGTGCGCTAATGCTCCAAATTAAGTAGACACCCATTACTTTGTAATAGACGCGTTGCGCACGCCGCCACATGTTTCTTTCTTCCCGTGTATGAGGCACCAAATATTCACTCTTCTCCCATTCGTGCAGTAATTCGCCAGCTGTGCGCGCATGGCACCAGGTGCTAAGTACTTTAACGATGAGACATGTTTCGGTGAGCACCATCTTCAATATTTGAGTGGCATACTCCACATTTTCACTCAAAACTACTTCCAGCCACATGAGCAGCGCTAGCGTGAAAGTGAATGTCAAGTGTAGGAAAAATTGGTAATAGCGATAGTATCGTCCAAACCATGTGCCAGTGCCATTGGCCATAGGCCAAAGACCCAAAATTGTTAGCACACGAGTTATGTTACGCGAATTGGCAATTGTATCGAAAGACATCACGCAGATGAGCAGGAACGAATTTATTGGATAACTGTACTTTCTTGGCAGGAAAGCAGTGGTTTTTATAGTCGAACCCTTTAATTGAAATTCGATAATTTTGAATGCGCTTATATAATTATTTGTAAGGTTTTCAATTAAAATGCAATTTATAAACATAACGAAACACACCGGAATACATACATGCACACTTATATGCATAGATATGTATATTCTTGTGGTGGTTTTGCAGCACTCAAAGTTGTTAAAAATTTAATTTTCTAACACCTAAAATTATATACACAAACCAAAGTCACAATATTCGTGTACAGGGAGACGCCGCAGGGAGGTGGTCTTTCGCCCCTACTTTGGCTTGCTATTGACGAAGTTCTAACTGGTTTAAATAAGGGTGGGGTTAAGGTAGTAGCATACTCCGATGACATGGTCCCAATGATATCGGGACCGTTTCCCTCAGTCATGGCAGAGATTTTGCAAAGTTCACTGTCTGTACTCGGTCGCAACTCAATCAAAACGGAGCTGGTGCAATTTACCAGAAAATATGAACCTCCACACTTTAAACTTCCCAAATTAAATAATTACGTACTCCCGTTTTCATTGGATGTTAAGTATCTTGGAGTGATACTTGGCTCCAAACTCCAATAGAAGCTACGCATTGAAGTTCGGGTAAAGCATGCCAGTATAGCTGTCTTCTCCTAATCTATCTAAATCTAAGTTCGGTAAAATATGGGGACTCAAGCCACAGGCCGTGCTGTGGATGTACAATATAATGGTTCTGCCAATCTTAACGTATGGATACCTGGTTTGGTGGGAGACTCTTTGGAAGGACTATAATAACACAAAATTGGGGAGGGTGCCTGTATTGGCATCACTGGGGAATGTAGAACTTGCCCCAGTGCTACCCTGAATGTCGTTTCGCACTTACTTTTCATGGAATTTTACGTTATTTCCGTCACTACTCAAGGTGTAATCAGGTTAAAGGAGGTGGGCTTCTGGAAGCAATCTCGCAAGGGACATGATAGCCTTTTTAGGCAGTTACACCTTTATTTCTCTCGACTTCGGACAGATTTCTCTATCCGCAAACTGAAGTTTAAAGACCGTGCTAGGGCAATCTTTCCAAGTAGACAGGACTTGAACGAGGGGGAAATCTGAACACACGCTGGTACCTCTGTCTTCAATGACGGCTCCAAGATGGAATCGGGAGTCGGAGCAGGTATTATCTCTAAATCAGCTAATTTATTTATTTTCTTAAAATTGCCGAATACTGCTAGTGCTTTCCAGGCAGAAGTCTTTGCGATCCTGCAGGCATGCAAAATGCTAAGGGAACGTGAGAGCGAGGGAGATATTAAGCTGCGATCAAGGCTCTGATGACGCCATGGTGCAGACCCAAACTAGTCAACTCTTGTAAGGAGAAGATTAAATCTGGGTTCCATCTCTATCTGGTGTTTCTCTGATCTGGGCAGAAAAGATGGAGCTCAATTTTTTCATGTGCTACTTCGAAAACCCTTTGACCCCGATACGATAAACGGAGGACCCTGAAAGTCCTCCGCGCCATTCAATTCCCAAACTCGTAGCTGTATTTACCTGTCCTTGGACGATCGGCACAGACGCGGAAAAGTTAGGTTTACCATTTAAATCCCGTTGCAGAAGCTTTGGGGACCTTTCAGAGAAGGAGGCTGTTGAGGTCTTTCTCTGTAAATGTCCGGACTTGGCAGCCAAACGATTAAGGTCACTGGGTACTTCAAATATTTCACCTACCTACCTAAAAGTCAAGAAATATTTATTTACATAAAGGTTAGATGGCTCATCTCAATTACAAGTAAACATTAAAAAAGCTAGAAAATATTTTACTATTTTAATTTCGGTATTTTGTTGATATGTTTGCGACCACTTGGATAATCACATTAGAGCTTGAGTTGTGAACTAAATTTTCCTTTTGGTGAGAACGATTTGATTGTTCAATTGAAGTTTTATTGAGAAAGCAATATTTCAGATTTGAGAACAACTAACTGCCCGGTGATGCTCTAAGTCAACTGAATTGAGTTCTGTGTTCTTTTTGTTAGGTTGCCACATCTGTGGTTAACATTCCCACCAAAATTTTATTGCCATTGCTCGACATTTGTAAAAATTACGCCGCCTTGTGTAAATTTACCTCTGCACGTGTTTTTTAGGCTTTTTACAATTTTAAGTTTTGGACAACGAGTTTGCATTTGAACGTAAAAAATGGATTCAGTGGTGCGAATACCTTAGAAATGTTGGGAAGCTGTTTCGGTAATGATGCTCTAAAGAAAACAGCCGCTTACGAGTGACATGAACGCTTCAGAAGAGATCGTGAGTTCATCGAAGGTGGCGAACCGTCGACATTGAAAACTGATGAAAACATCAAATAAGTTAAAGAACAGTGGATCAAGAGCTGGCAGAGGACTTGAACATTGTAGTTGATGATTTAGATTTGCGCTGTGTTGCTGTAAAGTTGGTTCTAAAGAACCTGAATTTCACGCAAAAAATTGACTGCGTTAATATCATAAAAACTTGATTTCCAAGGTTGAGATCAACCTAACATTTATCATTGCTGGATGCAAGACGTTGGTTTATGACTATGACAAGCAATCCAGACCTAAGGCGAGTGACTGGAGAGCTCCAAGACCTAAAAGCCACGTCGTTTTCAAAAAGCAATCAACGGTCAAGTTTTTATAGATTACAGCGGTATTGTACATCAGGCTATGAGACGTTTGCGGGAAACCAATTCGCCAAAAAAGAAAGAATTTGTGGGAAAAGAACTCGGGGATTTTGCGCCATATAATGCACCGCTGTGCAGTATCTTAATTATCTGTCAATTTTTTACTAAGAATGAAATAGATACCAACCAACAGCCATCGAATTCACCTGATATAATCGATTTTTTCTGTTTGAGCCAAAAAACCACTACGGGGAACGCGTTTTAACAGCCGAAAGGAAGTAATGGAAAAATCGTGGACATACTTTTAAATGAGGCCAAACGATTAAAAAATTATCTAATTTATTTACCATTTTTCATGCTTTTTAAATTTTATTTAAGATTTTGTTACAGGATAATAGTTCCGAAAAACATTTTTTTTAAGTAATGAAAGACAATTTTCTTTATTTTCTTCATATATTTCTATCACGCGGTAAAATTATATTCATGTCGAATACTTTCAAAGTTTCATAAAAAATTTCCAAGCCCTCGAACCTAACTGCAACTTTGAAAAATAATGTCGGTGTTAAGCTAAAATACTTGAGATTCCTCAGCGTTTCCTTTGGGGATGACTTGATGAAATTCTCCAGCCTAGATCCCTTTTCTCTCCTCCGCTACATCAACAGCACTGGATGGCTGTAGACGGTCTTATCTCCTCCCTTAATCCTTTCACAGGTAGTGGTCCACTCTATGGTATCAAAACGGCACGTAAGTGCTACTTGTAGCGTACCTGGGGTACTCTTGCCATCTTACCTACCTACCTAACCTAAAATAAATAAAATAATTTTCTCGATATTCCCTACGTCCTTAAAACATTCTCTATAAGGTTAAGGTCGGGGTAGAATTTGTCATATGTATGTCCCGCGCATGTACAAAATAGTAGCTATAAATCCCTTGCATTAGCATATCTCCAGGCAAACTCCATTCTTTTCCTCGCTTCGTGCTTACAATTCGGTGTTGTCAAACAAAAAAAAACAAAAAACTATTCAACTGAATCGTCTGAAACTTTAATATGTTTTTCACAATTATTTGGTTTTTGTTTTATTAAAAAACTGAACTAACAACCCGATTTTTAGAGTGTCAAATTCAAAACCGCGCCTTTTTGTAAAATTTTTTATATTTTTTTTATTCTAGTACGGGACACGGGATACAGTCATACTGATTAATATTTTTTTTGGATTTTGTGTTTCAGATAAATAGAAGAACCAAAATGGACTACACCGTACAGGTCCAATTTTTCGGGAAGGTCAACTTCAGTCATTTTTGAAATTATTAAAATTAGGGAAAACATTTTTTTTTTCATTTTTGTATGTAAAAGAAGTTAAATAAAAACCGTAAAAAATTTAAGTATCGCTTTTAATAATTTTTTATTGTAAAAAAAAATCCAAAAATTACCCTACATTTTCTAGCTCTAGACCACCGGGACCCCTTAACATTTGAAAATGTTGTAAAATCGTTAAGGTATCAAAAATACACGCCGTGGTAGCAATAGGTGAAATGAATGAAAATCGTACTGCCAAATAAATAGAAAAGTTGTTCTTTAAAAAGTCAAAACATGAATCGAGAGAATGTGATTAGAGTCAGAGTATAATATGATATTAAGATAAAATTTCAAAGGTGCCTTTTCCCCACCTTTGGTAGAAAGAGTGTTAAATAAATTTTACAAATAAAATTTTTATTTGAATTTTTTGCATGAAAAATATATTTTGTATGTATTATGGAATGCCCTAATGCGTAAGTATAACACACAAACACACATTTATACAAACGCCCTTATGGCACACAATCTCAATCAGTTGGGCGTTTATTCCTCTTGATGCATGAATGATAAGTTCCTTATCACTACGTCAGAACTAGCTGAAGCACAACAACAACAGCACCAACTACTACAATACCACTGGTTGTTGTTGTTTCTGGTAGCCCATGGTGGGAATTGCCAGGCCCCAACACACAACCCACAAAGCCACAAACTGCTTACATACATAGATACGTACAGAGATGGTTGGATAGATAGCAGAAAAACGGAAGAGCGTAAGTAAACAGCAAAAATGCCAAAAGCGATTTCTCTTCTTCGACATACTTTCGGCTTGCGGTCGTTGCGGCGCCTTGGCTTACTTGAGCGCTTGTCATTTCATACTTCTTGCTACGCGCACACAACTCATACTAACCAAACGCTATTGCTGTTGCTGCCGCTGCTGCTGTTGTTGTGGCACATTGCATTGAAAGTCAGAAAAATGTAAGAAAATTCATAATATTCATGAGTTTAGTTTAATGAAGTGCCAATGGCAATAAAAATGTTTCATTATGGAAATCCGAGCTAAAACCAAAACTCCGCAAAGCCACAATACGGCTGGGGGGAAAGCGCACCAGAGTAGATGGAGTGCGCGTATAATCGCTGGAGCAGCAACAGCAACAGCGGCGTTGGCGCCAAATAAAATATACGTTCACACTATAAGTCAGTTCGTGGTCGGGTGGTTGGTCGGAAGCGCAGGAGCATAGGAAGTGATGCGACAGTCATGCCTTGGAGCGCTTATCTTTTTCTCCGCTGATAATTTTTCACTTTCACAAGATGCCGAGTGCTGGACAGCGAGCTGTTGGTGTATTGGATGTGATCTCGTCATTGTTGCTCATTAAAAATACAAAAGCGTCGTCCAAGAGCAACCAGCTCCAATGCCACTGCTAGCGTATCTCCTTATCCGCCAACAATCGGACAGCCATCTTGCACACTGCTTTGCTGTAGTTTTTTTTATTTGCTTTGCTCTCACAAGCAGTGCATTTGCATACTCGCATTGTTTTGGCAACATTTTTACACACTTTGCTACATTAAATCCTGGATTTATACGCCTGCACGCCTAAAACTATGCGCCCACATTGACCACTAGCTCACCCGCTCGGCTGCGCTTCAAATATGTTAATGCCGTATTATTTTAATTTTTTCCTTTGATATTTGTTTTTTTTTTTTGCCAGTTCTTAACTTTTTTTGCTGTTGCGATAAGAATTGCAAATATTTTCACGCAAAAGTTTTCCGCAAATGGTGGCGCCTTGACGCACACTCACTTTTGTGTATACAGAGTACATAAACAGAGTAACGCGTTTTCAAAACTTTTCGTTTTTTTCATCATTGATATTCTCAGAGAAAGAGTGCGGTTGTTGCGGATTCTGGCTGCATATTTTTTTGGGTAATTAAGTTTGCTGGCAGGGTGTATACGTGTATGTGTGCATCCGACAGATAAGCAACATACAGCTGTTGTAGCATCCAATGCATCGAAATGCGTTCAAACTGGCTTGTAGCAGGACTAAGTTTATTTTTCAAATGTAAAGAATGATTAATTAGAATTTAATGCGATTCTTGACAGACCCAAGATGCTTTTGTGTATGCGTCTGTATAATTGAGCAAGTTTTCAAGGCAATGCGCATACCAAATTTTGCCAAAAAGTTACATTGATATTCATATTTACAGGAAAAAGTAAGTGGTGTTGCACATATTTCCTAAAAAATTACAATAATAATTCTTTCTCTGATTCCTTTCCTTGTAAATTTTTTTAATAATTACAGTCAAAAAAGTTAACAAAAATGCTGCTTAACACGAATAAACAAATATTTATGAAAAAGGATGTCTCCCAGACGAGGTTTGCCGAGGTTGTCTTGCACTGGTCCAGAGGAATGAAATTTTTACGGGGTGTTACAGTTAAAAAAACTTACTCATCCCCCAGGTCTAACTGTATAGCGCTGAGTCCTGGACATTGATGAACACCGATGGGCGGTTATTAGGAGCTTTCAAGAGAAAAATTCTGCGCAAAATCTATGGTCCGATTCCCGCGAATGATGCAAATCGATAAGATGGAACTAAATACGTGCTGTACGAGATCTACGCCGACATCGAAGTAGTGAAGCGCATTAAAATTCAGCGGCCGCGCTGGCTAGGCCATATTGAGCGAATGGACAATATTGTTACAGCAAAGAAGGAGCTCTTTTCAAAATAAAATGAATGAATGGAACTCGTAAAAAATAATGTCGTCATCTACTTTGGAAAGGCCAAGTCGACGACGACCTGACCTCTCTTGGTGGTTCTAATTGACGTCAAAGCGCGCAATGCAGAGGCGATTGAAGCAACATTTTCGAAGCGGCCAAGGCCGACAATCGGTTGTAGTTGCTTGCTAAGTAAGTAAGGTTACAGTTCAATTAGTTCACTAAAAATATGACGTATAAAACGACTTAAAATGAAATTTTTGCCTTTAGACTTCTACAGTATTTTTAACGAGGAATTTTTTTGTAGCATATTTTATTCCTCTAACTCTAACTTGAATGGACACATATAGTATAACCCATTTTCAAAACAACTGCAATGAAAAATTATGAAAGAGGAAATTAGATGGATAAAATGTGGCAAAAAAATTTGAGGCAGACAATTCTACGGAAGGTCACTGAAGATAACAAGCTCGTACGGGGCGCAACATGAAAATAATAAAAAATTATTGTAATAAATGATTGGCATCTACACTTCTGTTATGTATTTCGCCGAGCTCCTCCTTCTATTTTTATTTATTTATTTATTGTCTTTGAATGGATAACTTCTTACAGACTATGTTAAGCTAATGTACAATAGTTTAGTAGTTACTAAGAAAAGAACGGTTTAAGATGGTTGACTAAGATGCTATACGGCCATGTAAAAGCAGCACTAGAAGAATTGAAAAACATATTTAAATCTGCACATGGCCTAGGAATCGGAGCATTCACCCCGTAGTTGGTTCTCGAGAAGCCAGTTTTAAAGGTTTCGTACTGTCGGAGCCTCATATTGGGTATATTAAATTGAATTTTACTTAAAAGGGAAGGACAATCAATAGATCCAGAAATGATACGAATAATAAATGAGCACGATAGAATAGATCGTCTGCTATCAAGTGGTTTTAAGTCAATTAATAAACATCGAGAGCGGTACGATGGTACAGGTTCAGAAAAGTTTAAGGATCGGAGCGCAAAACGAAGAAAAACTTTCTGAACTCTCTCAATCCGATTAGACAGACCTATTTGGTACGGTCTCCAAACCACAGCGGCATACTCTAATCTTGATCTAACAAAAGCACAGTACAATGTATTGAGAGTGTTTGAGTTGGTAAATGCAGAACAATTTCGGCGTACGAATGCTAGCATCGCATATGATCATCTTATGACGTGGTTAACATGGCTAGTGAAATTCAGCTTAGAGTCGAAAATAACGCGTAAGTCTTTAATTTCCTCAACGGATTGCAAAGGTAAGCCAGCAATACTATACGAAGTATGCAAAGTGTTGTTTGATTTAGCATATTTTACGTTAAAGCATTTGCTTATATTTAGTGACAAACGGCTTAAATAGCACCAGTTCCGGACATTGTGCAAGTCGGTTTGCAACTTTTCAGAGTCACTAACATTGTTAATCACCGCAAATATTTTAAGATCATCAGCATACAACAAGTGTTCAGCAAAAGAAAAGCATGAACCAATATCGTTAATAAAGAGAAGGCGTCCTAGAATACTTCCCTGGGGGACACCGAGGACGCAATAAATGCACGGGATGTTGTATTATCAACGGCTATAACGCAGTGCCTGTTGGACAAATATGATTTGATCCACGATAAAAACGTGAAGTGTATACTCAATGACGCAAGCTTCGTCAAGAGAATTTGGTGCGATACTTTGTCAAACGCTTTAGAGAAGTCTGTATAAATTGTATCAACTTGAGATCTGTTCTGGAAGGCTGAAATGCAGTAATCATTGAAAATAGACAAATTAGTGACAGTGGAGCGACTTGCAACGAAACCATGCTGGTTGAAAGATATTAGGACTTTGACAGCAAAATATAACTTATCATTCACAGTTATCTCAAAAAGTTTTGAGAAAGCTTCGAAATCGGTCTTTAATTGCTAACATCGTTTTTATTTCCACTCTTAAATATAGGCGTAAGGGAGGTAAATTTCCAGTTGACAACAAAGTCCCGGAGGACAACGATTTATTAAATATAATCGTAAGAGGCTCAGCGAGACACAAGCAGTTCTTCAGCAAGATGCCCGAAAGGCCATTCGAGTCAGTTTTTAATGTAGGCTTGAGCTTCATAATACCCTTTACGACATCAGTAACAGATAGGCACAATGTCCCAAAATTAAGAGGTGAACAACTATTAGAGGGCAAACTAGAATCGAAGTCCAAGTCGGGTTCAAAATTACTATAGAGCACAAAAAATCGGCAAATAAATTGGCAGATTCTATGACAGAATTTGCCTATTTACTATTATAAAAAACCTTGTTTGGCACCGTTGAGCAAGACCTTTTTGATTTGATGAATTGCCAAAAGGCCTTCGAATTCGAAATAATATTGTTTTCGAAATTCAAGAAGTAATTTCTATATAAGAACTTGTTCAAACAGTTAAATTCTTTTAAATCGCATTGAAATTTTGAGTAATGCACTGGGTCTCCAGACCTTTTATGCAGTTTGTGGCGGGTGTCTTCATGTTTTTCTATAAATGGAGGGACCTATAGTTTTAAGCCTCGGAACGTCAAATAGTTTTTATGAAGGGATTTTTCATGACAGAAATACACTCGGAATTTTGCTATTGCCTGCCGAGGGGCGACCGCATTTAGAAAAAACCTTTTCTTTCATTTTGCTGTTTCATGCACTCAGATTCGAACCAACGCACTCCCGAATGGTGGTCACGCACTAATCTATTAGGTTTCGGCGGCCGCGTAATATTAGTTCAAGCTAATATTTATATATTTGGTTAGATATATTGTGAACAGTAACACTTATGCGCAGTAGGGCGAATTCGGAACAACGGGCCCGTTGCGACAACGAATTTGACTGACAGCACAATTGATTATGTGTATTTGAGTAGAAGGCGCCACACACGTGCCATAAGCCATGTCGGAACGCAAAATATCGGGCAACATTCATTTGGCGAAAATGACAAGAATACCAGTTTTGTATCGCGCAAATTTTTGATGGTGGTTTTTATTACAAGGTGAAGTCCAAAATAAACAAGACTGGCGTCATAAAAATGTTTTTGATGGTGCCATCTTTTTAATGAGCTAGTGCGTTGGAAGTTACATCCCTAGCTGACTTCCAGTGAAAGCTTGGTTACATTCGGTTCAGTGGAAGTGAAGTTATTGCGTTTAAAGTGTCAGTATGTTTGTGTCAGCGGTACAAAAATGAGTTTCGAGCAAAGTGCTAATATCAAATTTGGTTTTAAAATCGGTAAAACGTTTACCAAAACATTATTTTTTTTTTGAAGATGAGGAGGCTTCAAATGCCTAATGTCGCAGCAATGGCATGCTCGGCGACTAAAAAAATCCCCCTGTTTGGAACTGTGGCACACCCTGGAACAGCTTTCACATTTATTCAGAGTGGCAATCCATCTGCGTCATTATAAGTTCTATGCTTGTATGCCTGCGTTCAGGTTCCCCTTTTGAATCCGAACAATTTTTTTCCGCGAAGTCACTGATGATTCCTCACGCTTTCTTGCTGCTTATGCATCACGCTGAAGAATTACATCCGCTAAAAAATGAGCGATGGAAATAATGAGAGCTATTCTACTCGACCAATCAGTGGTTGTTTAGACGCCAACAAAGTAACATGAGCGAAGCCTGTACTGATGCTTTTCGTATATCACTAACACAATCTCAGTTTTTTCGTAAACAATATACCTTAATGATCCCGGAGACGTCAGTTTACGTTTAACGGTCTGATAAGAAAAAATTGATAGTTTCGGGCATCCACTGACGGCATTGGGCGAACGAAGACAGAAGGAGGTTAACGCTCCATCTATGCTGCCAATAGCTGCGAGTATTCCTACGTTTTGAAGAGAATACTTTTTGGATTTCGTTATCTCGTACCCAGATACGTCACAAAAGTACTTTTTTGGTTCTGTAGTTGGATACGAACCTTTTAAACTTATTTGTTAAAATAATGATACAAATTGCGAACAACACCAGCATTTTCTTTCCTTCTGCAAGTCTCTTATTTTCTATGAAAATAACCGCAAATGTAGTCAAAGCACTTCTATGTTCCTTTTTCATTAAAATGGTATTTGTTTTGGTTAAGTTAACAGCTACCTTCCATAATGTCCGTTTTTAAAGTGAATCAAATACGAGATTAAAAAATGAAAACGTAATTCGTTTCCTTGAACAATAAAATTGAATTCACTCGAGTTTAGGTTACTTTTTATATTTACTTTCATTCGGATTCCAGAATTGGCCTGAATAGTTATATAATATATATATATATATGTATGCACTTTATTGACCAGATCTGGGTGTTTTTTAATTTTTATGCATACATTCACTCACACCCTATTTGATACAGATACGATTTTATTCTAAAGTGTTCTATATTTGACAATATTTTGCGAAAATTCAAAAACAGATATGCAGATGCTTTATCTATTTCATTTCTCAACATAAAATTATGTCTCCCTGCTCCACCGTATATGCATGTGGAGTATTCGCATTTTCCTATTTTGAACACAACAGAGCTGCCGTTCGTTGTACAGATGCCAGGAGCTTACACCGGCGATTTGCCTTTAGCGCATTCGCCCATAGCTCAGCTCCGTAGAAGAGAACGGAGAGCGTGGTAGCCATCGTTATATCAAGTTTCCTTTGGGTTGGTCAACCTATGTTTGCTATCAGTCTATTGACTAGGTGAAGTACCGCACCTTCGGACGCCCAAAGTGCCTCCTATTTTTTCCATCGAAGCACAAATATTGCACGTAAAGTCGATGTTCAATTTGCCTCACGGCATTTGATGTAAGTGACTTAACTCAGCTGACGGTATCTGTAGACGTAAGGTTGGAATTTTCTTTTGATATTCCCAAATCGATCGGTGGACTTAGAACTCCTAGTCTGCTAATCAGCTCCAATGCTTGTTTGGAGTAAATTCAAAGGTTAAAGTTAAAAATCTTAATTCCGCCATTACCTATATAATTTGCCACTCAGTGATGTTTTGCCATTTTTCTTTGCGCCGATCGCATGTCATTTACTCAACAATCAATTACAGAAATGTATTAATTGCGATTATAAAAAGTAAACTAATTAGCTATTAATTCAGCTCTTTAATTTCTGTAACAGTATCTACACAGAATCCAAACAAAAATTCAATAGGTACGCGTATAAAAAGAAAAAAAAATTAAATAAACATACAATTTTAATAAGCTTGAAATTCAATTCTTTGCGTGCAAGTGAAGTCTTAAATTATATACCCAAAACTGCACCGGTGAAAATTAATACACATACATATGCACAAACAGACGCATACAAAGTGTACTGATGTTTATCCACTGAAGATAAGCTTATTTCGAAAAGTTTTAAACTGCGCGCAGTGAAGAAATTTTTCGTCAAAGAACTCATTAACGCATTAACCCTTGTAGAGGTGCGTGCTGACATACAAACAGCAACCAGCACACACGCAAACGCATACGATATTTACACACGCGTTGAACGCTTATTAAAAAACTTTTTAATAATTTTATAAGAAGCCAAAAACTTGTGTGTACCAAAAACGCCCAGCAAAGCGTTGGAAACAGGTTTGTTTACACAAAAAACAATTATATACAGCCAACCCCAGGAACACAAGAAACAACCACTCGACAGCGTCAGCCATCAGCGTTTAATTCATCAAAAAGTGAGCGCTGCCTCATGCATTCCCTGTAGGAAAAGTATATTTCGAAAGTAGAGTATCTGTGAAATTTTCATGCGGAAATTCCCAATGTTATAGCTTCTACAATTTAAATATCCTCTATTCGGCCTGGTGTTGTCAAAAAACAAAACTATTCAACCGAATCGTTTAAATTTTCATATGTTGATCACAACATCAATGGCTATCGCCCATATTATTATTTGTATTTTCGTATTTTTTTGATAAAAAAATTTAAAAAACCCTAATTTTAGAATGTCAAAGTCAAAACCGCGGCATTTTGTCATTTTTTTTATTCTAGTACGGGACATAGCTACAGTCATACTGATTAATAATTTTTTTGGTTTTTGTGTTTTAGATAAATAGAAGAGCCAAATGGACAACACCGTCCAGGTCTAATTTTTCAGGAGGGTCAACTTCAGTGCAATTTTTAAAAGAAGTTAAATAAAAAGCCTAAAAAATTTAAATATCGTTTTTCATTTTTTTATTGTGAAAAAAGTCCTGAAAATTCGTAAAAATTACCTAAATTTTCGAACTCTAGACCACCGGGACCCCTTAAGTTTCGTGAATATAGTTTTTACTCGGAAACTGCCAAGATTACGGCAATTGTCTGGAAAGATGGCACGCTTGGTTTGTACTTTTTAATAGCGTCGCGAAAATGAGTGACTCTCTTAACAAACAACCTGTTTAAATCCAATTGCTCGTGAAATTTGGCGACAAACTTTCCGAAAATTTATGATTTTGTAAGTCGGATTTAAATATTACTCTGAAATCCGATAGATGAGAGTGAGTAGCGGGAAATGAAATCGAGGATGTCACACCCGCAAGTGAAGGCGATGTTGATACCTTTTTTAATTTTTTTTATTGTAGGCACTGCCTGCTTTACTTTACACTTGCTTCGTTACACTTTTTTTGGTAGGTGAAGTAGGGTTCAAAATGCCTTCGCACTTACGAGGATTGTCGTCTACTGCCTCGAAAGTGTCCACTAAAATAATCCCTCCTCCTCTTCTGGGGCGACTCCCTTCCCGGGGCTACTTTCGGCATTACTTCGGACAAAATGCAGAACCAGTTCTATGTTATAGGCTCGTCTTCTTATGTATCTGTCTGTGGGTGCTTTGCGCTTGGTTTTGTAGCGCAACTCTCCATATTTCACTGCCGTACAAAAGCATTGAGTTTGAAGTCGTCATGATCAGCCTTCTTTTGATCTATGTTGGTCCACTGACGTTTGCCATTAGTCTGTTTAGTATTCTACCCTTTAATAATAATATTGGGTTTGCAGGCATAGTACAAATGTAAAACACATTTTGTTATTTGTTAGTTGGTAATTCAGCTGCCAATCAGAAAAAAAGTTTTTTGATCGGCTGCGTAGTTTTCGTTTGGCGTTCGTTGAAAAATGGAAAATCAGAAGAATCATTTTCGTCATATTTTGTTTTTTTTTTTTATTGCCGTAAAGGAGAACCGTATTGCAAGCTCATGAGAAGTTATGTGCTGTTGTTGACGAAACTTTAAAAGAACGGCAGTGTCGAAATTGGTTTGCCAAATTTCGTTCTGGTGATTTTTCACTCAAAGATCAAAAACACCCCGGTCGTCCAGTTGAAGTTGATGACGCCCTAATTAGAGCAATAATCGATTGTCGTGCCTCACGAACTGAAAGAAATTTATTTAACGCAACGCATTAACAACTGCGATTTGCTATGAATGAATGATTATCAATTTTTAAAACGACTGATAACTGGCGATGAAAAATTGATTGTTTACAACAACTCAAACAACATAAAAAGACGGTTTTGTAATCAGTTGGTGGGATTACAAAGGAATTGTCTACTTTGAACTTTTACCACCCAACCGAACGATCAATTCTGACGTCTACATTCAACAACTAACGAAATTAAAAAAAAATACCAGTCTAACAGTTAGACTTGATAGAAGTGAAACCTTCCGTAAAACAAACTGAGAGAGAATAAGACGAAAGCAACATTAGGAGCGGATAATTATAGGTTCATTATAATATTGCTATAAAGTTCATATTTTATTTTCTTCATTTTATCATTATTCATCCTCAATGTTTTCAATTTCAACAAATGATACGAGTGGCTTATGATAGATAAAATATGATACAAATGCTTTGGTTTCGATGTTGTCAAAAAAAATACCCAAACGGACCGAAGAAACAGACTTACAAATTTCTTCCATTTTCGTCTACTTGTATTCATATAAAAATTTATGTTTCTTCCCACCAAAGCTAAATGTATTAGTATATTTTTTCTTGTATTTATTCAAGGCTGAAATCCCGGCGGTACTGCAATGCCGGGCCAACCCGTGGCAGAGGTGGGCAGCAAGCCCCTATAACACTCCGCCCATTTCCAAAAATTAGTTTAACATTTGTTGTCCTCCGATGGAGGATCTATCAGATGTTAAGCTGATAACCACACTACCTAGTCAATAGATTTTAAATAATAAACCTAATAAACCTTTTGAGAATTACACTCTCACAAAAATTAATGTACGAAATATTTATACCGATTCACTTAAACTGACTTTCAGTATCTAAACCAAAAGACTGTTTTCAATAAATAATCAGAAATGTCCTACAATGCAAATTTCAAAAAAAGAAAAAAATTCCATTTTCGTCTACATGTATTCATATAAAAATTTATGGCCCTTCCCACCAAAGCTAAATGTATTAATATATTTTTTCAAGGCCGAAATACCGCCGGTACTGCAATACCGGGTCAACCCCTGGCAGAGGAGGAGCAAACCTCTAAAACACTCCGCCCATTTCCAAAAATTAGTTTAACATTTGTTGTCCTCCGATGGAGGATCTATCAGATGTTAAGCTGATAACCACACTACCTAGTCAATAGATTTTAAATAATAAACCTAATAAACCTTTTGAGAATTACACTCTCACAAAAATTAATGTACCAAATATTTATACCGATTCACTTAAACTGACTTTCAGTATCTAATATAATATCTCATATAACGCTTCGTAACTAAATAACTTTTAGACCAGCAACGACAACATGGCGCGGTGGCCGAGCGACTAGCAATGTGAGCTTCGGATCCAAAATCCTTGGTTCGAATCACGAGAAAAAATAAAAGTTATTTTTTATTTAGTTGTCGCTACGTTTATATCAACATATAATATAACGCTTCGTAGCCAAGTGGGTCGCTTTTTCGTTTCACTTTTCCTCAAATCACTCCCAACGATTCTAAAGAAGTTTTCACTTCAAAATGCAATTATAGAAAAGCGGCTCGAATTGACAAATCGAAAAGTATGGTATTCCATCATGACAATGCAAGGCCACACACATCTTTGGTCACTCGGAAAAAATTATTGGAGCTTATTTAGGATGTTTTGCCACATCCTCCATATAGTCCTGACCTTGCACGATCTGATTACTTTTTGTTTCGATCTTTACAAAACTCCTTGAATGGTAAACATTTCAAAAATGATGATGATGTCAAATCGTACCTGATTAAGTTTTTTGCTAATAAAAACCAGAAGTTTTATGAACGTGGGATTATGATGCTGTCTGAAATACATTACAGAATAAAATTATTTAGTTCCATGAAAAATTGTGTTTGATTTTCTAAAAAAATCTGCAATTACTTAGTTGCCAAAACAATATTAACTTGATAGCATTTGCTACAAAAAAGCACTAAGTTTATAATTATTATAGTATCACAGTTTAAGATATCACATATTTTTCTCTTATTATACAAACTGAATTATATACTAACGACGTGGTTAATGTTAATTTTCTGTTGAAGTTGATATCCAACTTTGCGCCCACCTTTTGGGAGGACTGTCTGGATGCTGTCTTCCAACTGTATTCCGTCGCGTGCAATCTCAATTCGTCGGCAGTCGGAGGTTCTTGTTACGTGTTCATTCCATGCGCGCCGTCTGGGTCTTAAAAATCTTACCACGTCGTTTGTTTGTTTGACTTCTCACTATGTCCCGACTATTGCCTTGTTTTCTCCGCTATTGTCTTTGATGTGTGCATTTCTTCAGTACGTAGTAATTATTTTTTCTTTGGACTTACAGCTCGAGCTTCGGCACCGTATGGGAGTGTTATGCCGATCAAGAATTCGTTCATTGTGTAACGATTTTCCGGCATCGTCCTCCCGACTTTCCCTTATTCCCTAAAATGAAGTCACCAGTTATTGCTATTGTGCCTTTTGAATTGCTTAGGTCTTAGCATAGGTCTTCGTCAGAACGTCGTTAGGTTAAACTCAGTGAGATTTGATTGCAGGAATCGTATGATCCGCCTGTGCATATTAGAATATAGCCATTGCTTAGAATCATATGAGATTCCAAACCACTTCCGTTGGAAAAGGGATCGCCATGCTCTAAAAGCCCTGTTCTGTTTCAGAAGAGACATGGCCTTTGCCCATCATCCGCAGACTGCTAAACACCATGAGTCTTAGTGATATGTGATATGATATGTACATAAAGACACGCCAATTATTTGACTTTTGGAAAGATGGGCAAATGAGGTGTGATGTCAATCCCCACTCAAGAGACCTGATTACAGATGAGAAAGGGTCTTTCAACCGCTGTGGTCGTTGACTGGTTTAAGCGATGATTCACCAAGAATCCAAGTAGTATAATTATTCCTACGGGACTATGTCCAGTCTGCGCGAAGGAGAAACCTTACAAGGTTGTTTATGTCTGCACTAGTCAACTCTTCGAGGTTTTTAAAACGTGGTTTGCCAAGAGTTGACAACCTCGCCTTCTATAGCGCAAGACGTCGTTTCCTTTTTCTCCGGCTGATTACAACGATGAAAGTATAAATTGTAAGGGCTTCATTTTGGCTGCTTATACGCTTATGGGCCGTTTATCATTGACGAGAGTCTGCAGGCATCTCTTCGTTAGTAGCCTACAAGCTTTAATTATTGCTAATACTTCCGCCTGGAAGACACTGCAAATATTAGGAAGACACACAGATTTTTTAACTCTAGGTATATAAGAATACATAACTGCTCCAACCCCACAATCCATTTTTGAACCATCTCTATAGACTTTAATGTCGAAGTCGTTAGTGAAAGTCCCACTGCATTAATCCCGAGGTGGAAAGAGAGTGGCAAAATTCCTATTGAATGCCTCCCAGAGGTGTACTGAGTTTGCCGCAATAATGTGGTCGTAGTAAAGCGCTAATCTTATTCCTCCCTCGATATAACTTTTCGAAAACTTTTGCCACTTTCGTTATATGATGCAGCTTTGGTACTGCTTTTCTGATGTCTTCTTGCGAATAGGATTAATTGGCTTTGGAGGATTAAGCTCCTACTTCTTTCTATCCTAGTTGGATATTTCAGAAAAGCGATCCTGAGGTAGAAATGGCCACTCTCTTTGATATCACGGTGTAAAATTTCACAGTTTCATATATAGAAACGTAGAATTAAATTCATTAGAAAAGTTCAATGCAAGTGAATTTTCCTGCATGGTCGCTATCTTCTTAAAGTGTGTGTTTGTGTTTAAAAACTTTTTGAAAATTCTGCCTTTTTGAATTTTATGTGAAGGCTCTTTTTCGAGATACTCCAGCTCAACGTACCAGTGTCACAGTTCGCTCCGCCTTCATCCTGCTGAGATGCTATGTTTTAACACTTCCCTCGTTTTATTATTACATTTTTTTACTGACACACTGCTTTTGTTTTTGTTGTGTACTTTCTTTGTAATTTTCGACAATTTCGCTGACGTTTTGTTGAAGCTTTGTTAATTAGATAAAAGTTTTATGCGATTGTTAATGATGCCACAGCAGCGGCGACGTGTATAAGTATTAAAGAACGGCAACGACAGGAACAGCTATGAGCAACAGTAACTTTACTGCTTATTTACATACACACTTACCATGAAAAATTGCATCACTTACTGGCATCAATACACAGCTTAAGATTTGCTGCTTCAAACAGACTTTTCAACAATTGAAAACTTTCGACTAACATCCTTCTTTTCACAAAGTGAAACTAACTTCTCTATTAACACTTAATTATAGTAAAGGAAAGGATTTTGCACAAAAATTCTTCGGCATCCTGCTAATGCACCACCACTTCCTCTCTACACTTTTCTCTTAAGGGCACACGTTTTATAGCTTCTTCACACATTCACAAATTTTTGGCTCTTGAAAATGATTCACAACCACAAGCCCAATTGGCAAATCAAGTAAAGTGTTTTTAATTAACAATAATGAACCGTTTTGCCCAAAGCGACCACTTCAATTTTGCAACCCAAAAAAAGTTACGCAATCCAAAAAAATATAAGTAACACCAAAACCCCAACTTCGAAAAAACAAGGAAAAAATCATAAAGAAATAACTCAACGCACTCATCACTCGAGCTGTCAAATACAAAGTGAATGAAATTAAAGAAAAAAGTGTAAACAGTCATAACCCATACAGAGCTTATCAGCAAATGATTTCTTCCATAACCCTCTCCCCACCTGTACGCTGTAGCGTAATTATAAATGGCAACCCGTTTCCTTTTCAAATTGCTGGAGGGCATTTCCGCCAAGCAACAACAGCTTAAGTAACTAATATATTAATACAACAACAAGCACTCACCTTTAACTGGTTTGATGCCTTCAAGTTGAATGTAAGAAAGAGTGATAAGTATTTCTACTTCTTATTTTAATTGGCAACAAAGTTTAAAGGTATGTAGACGCCAAATGAAAAAAGGTAAAAAATGCAAAGGCATTAAAGAAAAAAATATATTATGATGATTGTGTCTGTAAGTAGTTGAAAGTTTGTCTCTTTATTCAAAACATGGGCGTGACGTATGAAAAACCATAGAGGTAACTGATGAAAAACATACGAGTTTTGAGTATTAAATCACGATACTGTTGCAGATTTCAGTGTAGGAAACAGACAGAAACATAAAATCCCACAAGTAAGGTGGCCGCCGTAGCCGAATGGGTTAGTGCGTGACTACCATTCGGAAGTGCACAGGCGAGAGCTCGGGCACGAAACGCCAATTGATAGAAAATATTTTTTCTAATAGCGGCAGGCAATGGAAAATCTCCAAGTGTATTTCTGCTATGAAAAAGCTCCTCTTAAAAAAACATCTGCGTACACCACAAAAAGGTGGTGGAGCTCGATCAAACACCCAATTATATATGTAATGCATGTATAAGGTTATGATTTCGAGGTTGTAAGAGACTTCGTTTATCTAGTAACCAGCATTAACAATTAATAATAATGTCAGCCTTGAAATGCCACGAAGAATCTCTCTTGCCAATAAATGCTACTTTGGACAAAGTTAGCAATTGAGTGGTAAAGTCCTCAATCGACGGATAAAACTAGCATTTTGAAACTTGGACGAGGATAATATCTGATGAGGGGTCCCCTTGAGTGTTTGAGAGTAAGATTCTGTGAAGATTTGTGGAAAACTTTGGCGACGGCTATTATCGTAGGTGATGGAACAATGAGTTGTATGAGCTTTACGACGACATAGTCATAGCCAAGCGCATAAGATACAGTGACTACGTTGGCTAAGTATTGCCATTTGAATGGATACAAACGCTCCGGTTCTGAAAGTATTCGATGCGGTACCAGCTGATTGTAGCAGAGGAATAGAAAAGCCTCCTCTGCGTTGGAAAGATCAGGTGGAGAAGGACTTGACTTCACTTGGTGTGTCTAACTGGCTAGCACGAGGAAGAAATGACTGAGGCGCTTTGTTAAACTCGGACAAAATCGTGCCAATCAAGAATCACTTCGATACTGTATTCGGTTAGAAAATGTTTAACCAACAAAGCAAAATAACCCGTTTCATTGGTGACAGGCCTTGGCAGGATATATGTAAATTCGGGTCGTTCCGGTAACGTAAAACCGACTTTCGTCAGAACGTCTCGTCTTGTTCTATTGTTACGGGTAACAGTTTGCCATCGAAACAAAAAAATAACTCTAATACGGAAAAAGGCACGGTTTTACTGATATGCTTACAAGAGCGGAAGATACTGCTTGCGGAAGAGAAGGTTTCACGTTAAACAACTGGTTATCGCTGGCGTTCTTCGATGTACAGAGTTTGATTTAAAAATCGTACCTCTTTTCTGCTGTGGCATATTTTTATTTCGAGTTAAGTAAAAAAACAAAAGTGGTGCATCTGGAGATTGGCAATAATCGCGAATGTGATTGCTGGAAAGACAAAGCATCTGTTCTATTGTGGGGTGACATTATTACTTTTTATGCTTTTCGAAATAGCTGTTATAATGGCATTTTATTAACCAACAACCTCTAAGGCTACAGTAAAGCACGATTGCCACAGTTTTCTGTACCTTAATTTAAAAAATGTGCCAAGTCGATTATTGTTTTCTGCAGTATGGCCCACTATTCATCAAAAAATCTATCTTTGAGTATGTTAAAAGCTCTCTTGGCTATGTGAATGGGACGAACTGTGCTTATATGCGCGTATTGTACGTGCATCTTAAAAAATCCCCTGTTTCATGTTCCTCAAATTTTTTTTATTTCTTCATAATTCCATTTGGTAGCATAGGGCTTCACAAAACATTTATATCCTATTCTGTTAACTATTTCACTCTTTGCAACATCCCATGTTTTGTTAACTGCTTCTAAGTTACGAAGGTAAGAACGCATCCAGGTATTTCGTAGACGGCCGTGCCTTCAGTGTCCTTAAGCGTTCCATTCCAACGCCGTTCTGCTTAAGCTTTCCCTGGACTTTCAGAGAGTGTGCCCCATTCATCGCCATTTAACACCTTTCGAATTGGTTCTTGCTAGGTGATCTGCCTCAAGTCCGCATTTCGGATGGTGTTAGGCCAAAAACTATACATGCGAGTATAATCCGAAAGCATTTAATTTTGAAACTGTGTAATTTCTCTGTAATACTTCCGGACGCCAGCCACGTTTTGTAACCGTAGAAAAGCTGACCTATAATACAATTAAGGGGAGAGATACCTATAAACGGACATATTTTCCCTGATTTTCATTAAAATTATTTAAAATGAAGAATTCAATATATTTTTTTCAAAATTGGCATACAGTTTATGTATACATTAAAATAATAATATAATAAAAATAAATTAATCATTTAAAATGGCGGATGTACACTCAATTCTTCCAGGAAGGTTGCAGCGGGGCTTCTCAATCGGCGGGCATTGTAGCATCGGCGTCAGTGACCTGAATACAAAAAATTAAAATTTTTTTGATTATTAATGTCATAATTTCAATATGAATTAAACAAAAAAAATACCAGTCTAACAGTTAGACTTGATAGAAGTGAAACCTTCCGTAAAACAAACTGAGAGAGAATAAGACGAAAGCAACATTAGGAGCGGATAATTATAGGTTCATTATAATATTGCTATAAAGTTCATATTTTATTTTCTTCATTTTATCATTATTCATCCTCAATGTTTTCAATTTCAACAAATGATACGAGTGGCTTATGATAGATAAAATATGATACAAATGCTTTGGTTTCGATGTTGTCAAAAAAAATACCCAAACGGACCGAAGAAACAGACTTACAAATTTCTTCCATTTTCGTCTACATGTATTCATATAAAAATTTATGTTTCTTCCCACCAAAGCTAAATGTATTAGTATATTTTTTCTTGTATTTATTCAAGGCTGAAATCCCGGCGGTACTGCAATGCCGGGCCAACCCGTGGCAGAGGTGGGCAGCAAGCCCCTATAACACTCCGCCCATTTCCAAAAATTAGTTTAACATTTGTTGTCCTCCGATGGAGGATCTATCAGATGTTAAGCTGATAACCACACTACCTAGTCAATAGATTTTAAATAATAAACCTAATAAACCTTTTGAGAATTACACTCTCACAAAAATTAATGTACGAAATATTTATACCGATTCACTTAAACTGACTTTCAGTATCTAAACCAAAAGACTGTTTTCAATAAATAATCAGAAATGTCCTACAATGCAAATTTCAAAAAAAGAAAAAAATTCCATTTTCGTCTACATGTATTCATATAAAAATTTATGGCCCTTCCCACCAAAGCTAAATGTATTAATATATTTTTTCAAGGCCGAAATACCGCCGGTACTGCAATACCGGGTCAACCCCTGGCAGAGGAGGAGCAAACCTCTAAAACACTCCGCCCATTTCCAAAAATTAGTTTAACATTTGTTGTCCTCCGATGGAGGATCTATCAGATGTTAAGCTGATAACCACACTACCTAGTCAATAGATTTTAAATAATAAACCTAATAAACCTTTTGAGAATTACACTCTCACAAAAATTAATGTACCAAATATTTATACCGATTCACTTAAACTGACTTTCAGTATCTAATATAATATCTCATATAACGCTTCGTAACTAAATAACTTTTAGACCAGCAACGACAACATGGCGCGGTGGCCGAGCGACTAGCAATGTGAGCTTCGGATCCAAAATCCTTGGTTCGAATCACGAGAAAAAATAAAAGTTATTTTTTATTTAGTTGTCGCTACGTTTATATCAACATATAATATAACGCTTCGTAGCCAAGTGGGTCGCTTTTTCGTTTCACTTTTCCTCAAATCACTCCCAACGATTCTAAAGAAGTTTTCACTTCAAAAATGGAAAAAAATTCGCGGAATAAAATGCTTCAAAAAAAAAATCAACTGAATTTTGGAGCGAATTTTCCTACCATTTTTGCTTCGAAAAAATAATTTTTTCGAAAAATTTTCGAAATAGTTACAACGTAACTATACATCTCTCAGCGCTCGAACGCTAGGAACAGAGTCGGCACGTTTGACGATCTATAATATAAGAAATACTTAAATTTACGTTCTAAAATTTTTTTGACATATTCTTAAAGGATTATATTAACATTTTGTGAAAAAAAAATCGAAATTTTCCAGGTATCTGCCCCCTTAATATGATGATACTTTGCACAAGACTTGCTAAATTTAATACCGAATTCTTCTCTTTTCTTCTTCACGTGATCACTCCATCTGAGCTGAGTGTCCAGAGTCATATCCAGTTATTTAGCCGTGTTATGACATGGGACTTGTACTCCATTTATATATAGTGGATGATATCTCATTTTATTGTACGTGAAGTCAATTTGAACGGATTTTGTTTCATTTAATTTTATGCGACAAGCAACTGTGCACGCATAGATTCAGTTTAAATGTCTTTGACGATTTGCAATTGACTCAATCTGTGTATTTGCGACTGACAAGATAGCGGAGTTGTCTGCAAACGTTGCTGTGGCGCAGTTCTGATAAGAAGGCAATCGTAAGTACAAATTAGGTGAATGTTGGGGCAGCTTTAATTTCTTTCAGATCAGAGTAAAAGCCATCGTATTTTATTCGAAAGAAGGGATCAGGTAAACATGATTTAAAAAAATTTTCCTTCATAAGGCACTGAAAGGACATTTTACAATACAACGAAACCTTATTCTCAAACATTTCCTTATTTATGCAGCTGCGGCAAGATCCTAGTTTGCTTCCTAACCAACAACCTCTACGCCTCTGCTCTAATGCAATTATCCATTGCAACACATTTTTTCCATTAGCAGTTAAGCAAACAACAATTAACTTCGCTTACTCATAAATATATTAATATCGACATTCCTTTGAATTTATTATTTTTTGCCATCTGTTATATATACATACCTACTTACATATGTATATTTATGGTTACCCTTAAAATTCCTGCGCTAATGTCTAACTACCGCCTTCTCCTATCCCTTTTTAAAGTATCTGAGGTGCACATATTTGCATATGTAAATAACTGTATACTCGTATGTATATAAAGGGACAACCTTTTGATGCAGATAAAATATATGGATAAATAATTCGGTATTTAGATTGTGTATTCATTCAATTCAACTAGCAATGTTAAAAACTCCTTTATTAAATTAAAAACATTTAGGGTCATAAAAGTCTTAAGAAACGGTTAGTTAATTGAAATTTGCGCTATTCAAAAATACTTCAGCTCATTACATTTACCATGACAACTTACGGTTGTGTTAACCGCTTCATACTACTGATGAAGCTAATCAGGTGAATAATATCCAATACGGGTATATCCGCAGGTGTAGCAAAAAAGGAGAGCCAAGACGCTTAAATCTGAAAAGGTTCTGAGATGATTCTACCTCATCTATCAGACAGCTTCTGCATAAAGGACACTCCGTAAGACCGAGTCGCTCCGCATGCATGCCTAACAGACAATGCCCACACTATTCGAGAGCTGCGGCTTTGTTAACTTTAGAAGCTCCTTCGAACTGTTCCGAACTGTGAAAGATCTTACAACCTTCCAAGTTGGTGTACTTACTCAGTGCTCGCTGAGTTGATGCGAAGCCCACCTTTCCAGTAGCGGGCCATAGGTAGCCCAGGAACCCCTATTTCTTCATTTCGTGAAGAATCACCTCTCCACCTCAAGAATTGCCTCTACAGCTAACTCATCCACGCGACAGTGTCCCGCAAAATTTTTGTGAGCAGGTACCCAAATGTGCCAATTTAACAGTATTCAGCAGCAATGGAAAGGGAATCAGACATTCCCCATCTAGTTTTGAGTGCACCATCATTGAGCAAAGGGCCCTACTTGGCATTTTATTCACGGAGTAAATGTTTACTTCTCCGATAGTAGTTGCGCAAGTAAGTCAATCAGCTTCGTCTTTGACTACGTCTACCTCCTCATTGAACACAATTTTGTAGTCCGGTAGCCTTAAGCTTCACGAGAACTCTACACTAGGCTTTTCCGTCCAATTGTAAACCATCCGTGAACAGGCTCACAAGGTGTGAACGAATAAGTCAATTGTAGCCCTAGCCTCTCGGTTTGATAGAAGCACGCGTAACGACAGTTTTGTCCGCGATGTCCACGGTACAATACTAAACAAGAATATATTATATTCAAAGTGTTTATAGTTTTCCAACATTTTAGCTTTTCAACTGTTAAGTTCCTCTTCTAACTAAAGTTCCTCTACTTCAATAACGAATCGAGTATGATTGGTGTGTGGTATTACAGGGAACGAGTTGGCTGATAAACTGGCTAATAAAGACTATGGAAATATACCGTTAGACCATGAACCTTTTCTACGTGTCAATTCTTCATCGATTCAACTGTGAATTGACAACTTGATGAGGTCTACCCATAGAAGATGTTGGCCTGAGTTGCGCTTCTGCAGAGTAGCAAAGTGCTTTGTGAAAGAACCATACAAGAAATTAAGGACCTTTCGTCTAAAACTTAAATGGGAGTATCTGAGAGTACTGGTGGGTGTAATCACAGGATACAACGCCTGTGGTCGGCATATAACTAACATTAATTCAAAAGATTTGTGGAAAAGTGACCTCAAACCAACTTTTTCCGCCTTACCATCCATATTGTATCTATCCTGTCTCTCTATTCCTATGTAGTACAATGATCTTGCGGACTGAGTGTTTGGACTTGTCCAACCTTCACAAATCTAATCTAATCTAGAGTATGATTACACCTTACTTTACCTATACTTTTCTTAATTACAAAGCCTATTCCCATTTCTATGATGCTCATTTCTGAAATCCTCTGGTAGATGCTACCAAGGGGCGTTAGATTTTAAAGCGATGTGGCAAACATGTGGACCTATGTTTTCCAATTTCAACTAATTCTATCAAGTATGATAACTTTCTTTCTTTCTTATAATTAGCTGACAATATTCCACCTCGTCGTTTTCCAGTCAGAGAAACTTGAAGTTTAGCTGAGATGCTCAGTAGCTTGCAAGTAACCAAAGAACTTCTACACTCGAAAAAATCGACCCGAAGAGTAACAGCTAATTACGACTAATTTTGAATCAGTCCTCCTTTCGTCTATCAAACTAACATTTGGATGGTTCTGGTTGCGCCTAACATCACTTTGAATCGATAACTAGCCCAATTGAAGGCAGCTCTTTAAGGCCACTTCAACTACCAAATTAACGTTGTTTCCTCTACAAAACTTCACCATGCAAGGAAGTCATACATCATATTTGTTGAGCCCATATAGCAAATAAATTATTTGGACGAGAGGTGAGACCTCCATATCATAAACTATGGATCCCTTCATTTTCAAAACAAAATAACAAGACACTTGCACCAGAACCGGACAGATGTGCACATTTGTATCCTCATATATATTTATGTATTAGGGTCCACATTTATATGTAATTTTTTTAGAAGGTCATCCATAATCATCCTGTGTAACACAATTTGTTAAATTTATAATTTTATGTCCGACATGAAGCCTGGGGCCCTTCTATCAGCTATGTAATTAAAAAGGGCTAAATATAAAAATATCAAAAGAAATGTGCAAGAAGCAAAAAGGGTAGCTGTGTGCAAAATAAAAAAGTGTGGCAAATGTAATGATGAAACATAATTTTTGACAACTCCTCAAAAAGGGTATTTTTACATTTTATTTCTTGATTATTTTTATTTTTTCTTTTTATTTACCTTGGCTGCCGCTTTTTAATTGTTTTTGACAGCCATCAGCCGCAGTCCGACCAACCTAAATTGACTTATGTTGATATGAAGAACTAACAACTGGTTTGGGAATTGGCAGCTTGATGATGGCCAGTAGGGTCAGAGATAGACATACTATTGTGTATAAATGCCATTTCCTTTGCCTCGCCCCGCCTCACTCAAAAACACACGCAGATAGAATTCTCGTTAACCTTTAACCATTTCCGTTTGTCAAGCATCTCAACATTTTATTCCAACCATTTGCATATTTGTTTGCGTGAGTGTTTGCGGTGCTTCTTCACAGCCAAGGGAGTGAGCCCTACCCTACGACTTTACCTTTTCTTAACTTCTCCGCACATTTTATTTCGTTGCGACTGGGAATTTTTAATTAAAGAAATTGCGGTTAATTCAGGTGAAATTATGCCCGCCGGCCTGTGTTAATACTTTTTCAGCGCCAACATTTCATTTTGTTTTCTGTGCGCATTTATTTGTTGTGGAGTTTTGCTGTTGTTATTATAGAAATTCTTCGCGCAAAATGGTTTTAATAAATATGTGCATATGTATGTAGATGGGGTAAAAGAGAAAAATCCACGAAAGTGACGAAGCGTCAAAGAAGTAAAATATTTTTTAATATGCACTCAAAATGTTAAAAGAACTGCGTTGAGAAAGAGGGTTGACAGGAAAATATATGTTTGTATGTGCGCACCTCTTTTTTCTTCCAACACTTCTTGAAACCTTCTTTCGACTCTTTTGACACTTCGTTTTCGCTTGTTAACGGTAAAGTAATTAAAAATATGGCATGAGTATTTGAGTGGAATTCAATTTCCCATAACAAATATTGCAATTAGCGCATTCGCATACATACATACATATGAGGGTATGTGCATTGAAAACACTTACACAGGCGCAACTCTATGGATTTGGCAATGAAGTTGCTCCAAACAGAAATGTAAATCAACAAATGGCTTTGTCATCCAGTCGCTCATACTTATCTATAAGCACAAGCATGTATGTTTATTTATATAAGCAATTATGTGAGGACGTGGGTATGTCATTTTTTTCATTTTATTTTTTATCAAAAATATTATTAAATATTGTGAATTTTTTAAGTCTATGTACCGAAAGCGGGCGCCTTAGCCGAATGGGTTGGAGCCTGACCACATTTCGGAGTGCGTAGGTTCGAATCTCTATGCACGAGCATCAAATAATGCAAAAAGTTTTTTCTAATAGCGGTCGCCCTACGACAGCCAATGGCAAACATCCGATTTTATTGCTGCCAGGAAAAAGCTCCTCATAAAAAAACAATTTGACGTTCGGAGTCTGCTTAAAACTGTAGATTCCTCCATTTGTGGAACAACATGAAGACGCACAAACACCTAACAGACGTTTATGCGCCAATTATTTATTTATTTTTTATTTTATGTACCTAAATGAAACTCTTAAACTTTGTACAAAATGCATCAAATTTTCATCTAAATTAAAAAAAACACGCCGAAGTTTTCTTTTTAAAACAATGTGATTTTGTAGCCGCTTAAAACTTTTGCTTTACATACTCGAAATTATAGCAATTCAGATTAAAATGTTCGAAATTTTGATAAAAATAGGTTAAGTTTTTCTAAACTGTATACAAAAGTTTTAATGTTCGTTTTCACAGATGAAAAGTGCACGAGCCCGTGCGCTGTAGTTAGCTATCGATTTTGAATTTCATGCTATAGCTGTGAATGAACCTGTAGTCAAAAAAGTACGCCTCTGGTGAACACAGCGCAGAAGTCAACAGATTTTAAGAGGTCGTTGGTGTTAAAACCCAAATTTAAAGTTTAATTAAGTATAATATAATAAAAAAAAATTAAATAATTGGCGCGTACACTTCTGTTAGGTGCTTGGCCGAGCTCCTCCTCCTATTTGTGGTGTGCGTCTTGATGTTGTTCCACAAATAGAGGGACCTACAGTTTCAAGCCGACTCCGAACGGCAAATATTTTTATGAGGAGCTTTTTCATGGCAGAAATACACTCGGAGGTTTGCCATTGCCTGCCGAGGGGAGACCGCTATTAGAAAAATGTTTTTATTAATTTTGCTTTCACCGAGATTCGAACCAACGTTCTCTCTGTGAATTCCGAATGGTAATCACGCACCAACCCATTCGGCTACGGCTCTGGCAAAAAAGGAACAAATCAGTCCCTGGTGTTTGATTGGTTGGTTACAGTGGTGATTAATTCAGAAACCAAGTAACGCTTCCGCACCATTTTGTTGCCATATCCTAGATTCCAATTTGTTTAACAGTTATTTACAGCATAACTATATCCAGTCTGTGCGGTTTAAGAGCCTTATTAGGTTATTGATGTCTAAGCCAGATAAGTCGTTCGAGACTCTCATATAGTGGTTTGCCACATTTCCGATGTCCCGGGATCCAGATTAAGGTAACTTTATGGTATACACTAAAGGGGGTAAAGCTTTTTACACCAGTTTAGAGGTTGTTGTAATGAAATCCAGTGTTTATATTGCAGCGTGGCTATCCCTGGTGCATTAATAAAACAATAAAATGGAGAACTAAGAAATCTACATATTTATAGTAAACAAATCAAAATATATTAGAAAATAAATCCAAAAAAAAACATATTCATTGTGCTTTACATTCCTTGCGCTTTTTCACCCAAAATGAAGCGATGTTGGATTTTTTTTGTGTATTTCAAAATAGTGTTAAATTGACACCAGGGGCTTATGCGCGTTAAAGTTTTGCAGGATATGAAATATTCGACGGTTAGCTCACCCCAGCACTTTTTCTTGATTTTTTTGCTGATGCGCTATTGTTTTTGTTTTTTTGCATTTTTCATGCATTTTTGTGGTTAATAATCATTAAGTTTTTGCTCTAATCATTCAAAATCATTAATTATAATTGGCTATTTGCAAATTGGTTTTGATTATTTTGTGTTTTGTTTAAGTTTCCTAGCCTCTGCGTCCAATTCAAAAACAACAAGGTGCCACTTTTTATTAGAAAAATCAAACAATCAGCTTTCATTTGTGAAATGAACATTAATTGTAGTTTACCTTACTCAAAATCGGCGCATTAAAATTACCTTTTTGAAAATTTCTCTTTTTCTTCTTTCTCGGTCAAACAAAAATAGCTTTGTTAACTTCGGTTTGAAGGTTTCATTTTCTGCCTGGTAAATACTGACAAGTTGACTGATGATAGCATCCGTGATAGTTAAAACACTGAAAAACTGAATATTTAGTCATAGTGAAACGCTTATTTTAACTACCATTAAAAATTAGTGGTAGCGCGAATTGCCCAACCTCGCTCTGATTGAAAATAAGTACGTCTCAATCTTGACATACAAATAAAGGGTATTTCAAAAGTGACGCATAGATATCAGGTACCTTATCAAGTATGCAGATCGATCCACAATTTTACACAATAAAACAACGCATTAAAATTATTGAAACTTATTATGAAAATAGTCGATCTTTGAGAACAGCATATTGCGAAATTCGTGATTTTTTTGGTTGAAATAATCATGCGAATAAGTCGACAGTTCAAAGGTTGGTGAACTAATTTCAAGAAACTGGTTCTGTCGAGGATAAAAAAAGACGACTAGCAGACCAAAAACTGCACATTCTGTTGAGAATATTGTTGCTGTAGCGCAACCTTCAACATCGATATCTCCACATTCTCAATAATTAGACTGAAAAGCAGCTGCTACTGTTAATAGAGATCGCTTAGGCAGCTGATTAAAGATTTTTTGTGGTCTGAACTTAAAGTAATATACATAAACGATTTTTGTTTTGTTTAACAGAATAGAGCCACAAGTCACACAACACGGTAACCTATTGAATTATTGCGCACTAATTTCACATAGTGACCTACTTGTAGATCATGCGATCCAACCCCACTGGACTAACTTTTCTGAGGTTTTTTAAAAAATAAAGTCTAAGTGAATAAGCCAACAATGACTTCAGAGCTGAGATACAACATTCGGAACGAGATTGCTGAGCTCAATGCGATAATGAGTGAGTGAGTCCTTGAAAATTTTAAGTCTGATATGACCTCCTGCAGATTTGCTCATGAACATTTAAATTATGTAATTTTTCACATATGCATAATTGTTAAGACCAATATTTGGAATAAGAATAATTAAACAACAAAAAATTTAAGTTTTTACGTCTTTCATTGTAAAACAACACTAGGCGTCTCTTTTGAATGACCCTTTAGAGACTACTCATTTTTGTCCCTATTCTGAAAGGCTAAAAATGTTTCATGATACAATTTTTTAGGGAAGAAGTACATACTCTAGGATACTTTTGCATGCCCGCCGAGTGATGGCCACTATTAGAAAAAGGTTTTTTTTTTACTATTCGATAATTCATTTTCCTAGACGGTATTGAACCCGCGGTAGCCGAACAGGTTGCTGCGTGACTACCATTCGGAATTCATAGAGAACGTAGGTTCGAATCTCCGTGAAACACCAACTGTAATTCTACCACAAAAAAGATCCTCATAAACTGTAGGTCCCTCCATTTGTGAAGCGACATCAAGACACACGCAACAAATAGGAGGAAGAGCTCGGCCAAACACACAAAACGGGTATAAGCGCCAACTATTATTATAATGTGCCGTTCGGAGTCGGCTTGAAACTGTAGGTCCCTCTATTTGTGGAACAACATCAAGACGCACACCACAAATAGGAGGAGGAGCTCGGCCAAACACCTAACAGAAGTGTACGCGCCAATTATTTTTTTTTTTTTTTTTATTATTATAAATATAATATATAGAACCCAGAACCAACTGGATGGTAGTAACACACAACTACACTCGTCTACGAAGGCCGCAAAATTGACTTGAATCCGATTGAACTCACAATATTAAAGATTTTCTTTTATACAGAGTAAACGAATACGTCCGGAATTGGAACGATCGATATTTTTGACTTTGATAACTAAATGAACATTTGTATGAAATTTAGTTTATGGTTAGAAATTTATAAATTGTTTTTACTTGAAAAAAAAAAATTTAGAAATATTAAAAGTTAATATTTAGCTGAAATGGTGATGTCGCCTAGAAGAAGGGTTTTGATTCCGTTAGATAATTTTGTGTTTTGCGTCGTTAAGAATAAATTATACGCAACCATAATAATTTAATATTGGTGTGATAAGTATCGATTATAAGGCTGATTTTGATAGCCTCCACAATGTTGGAGTTCGGTATTCCCGCAAAACTGATTCGGCTTTGCAAATTACATTTAGCAACACGTCAAGGTGAGAAAAGACATTTTCGCACATTTTAATCGATCGAAGTTTCAGACAAGATGATCCACTATCATGCGACCAAGTTGAAGAGGAAAGAGTACGGGGGAGAGCCGGTGTTCCTCAAAATGACACTATTCCCACCTGCTGATGACATTGGCATCATAAGCCACTAGCGAGATGTTACCACAGCATTTTCCGCTATCGAAAGAGAGTCAACTAGAGTGGGTCTGGCGATTAACGAGGGCAAGACGAAGCATATGCTATCCACTAGAAAAAATACACAAGATACGACCCACCATTTCAGCGGGTAACTATACTTTTGAAATTGTCAAGGAATTTATATATCTTGGCACCGCCGTCACATTACATAACAAACGATGTCAGGCTGGAGCTAAACGGACCAATCACGCTTGCTAATAGGCGTTACTATGGTCTCAGTAAGAGCTCTAAGATCAACCGTAAAAGTCAGTTTAAAGAAATAATGCTTCATTTCGAATTAATAGTAAAATTTACTTTTACCAATATACAAAAATTTGTTGAAAAATATTCATGCACCCTTCATTTCTAAGCGAATTAAATTAAGTTCAAAACGCTAGATGGAGCACTCTGTTCATACACATATACCTACATGCCACACAACATAATATAATACAAGCCGTAGTGTGGTGTAGCTGTGTAGGTCGTATCGCCTAGGAATCCAATAGTCATACCCTTGATTTATATACATATCTATGTACGTATGAATACGCAAAAACATGCTTTTATCTTTCGCCTGCTTGCAATGCGTCGCATATTTTAAATTAAGCACACAAATGTGATTAACGCCATTTTCCACACGTCAAAGCAAAGCCATGTTCCGCTTGTTTAACACAAATACCAATGTACGCGTGTGTATGTATGTCCACATTTACCTGCACTTTATGCCAGTATCAAACAACCTACCCACCTTGACTGAAAGCTTCACGATTCTTTCACTCACTCTTAGTTTGAGCTCTGATTTATGCATCAAAGGCTTGGCTTAATCACTTAAATGCCAATTAAAATTCTAATTTAGATGGATTCAGATTAGCTAAAACAGGGCGTGTTTGCCCAAATAACGTGAAAAGAGCGTGCACACGAAAGTGTATACGAATATTAGCATCTAGTTCTTCTTAAAAGAAAATTTGTTGTGAAATGAATTCCGCAATGGTGTCTTTCTCTTAGCCTTACATCTCTATCCAGTCCCACCCTTAATAATGAAGAGAAACTATGCACGACTTCTATATTTCGATGATCCCCAACCACCAGAGAGAGTTTAATTGGTCTCCCATGATGACGATTGCTCCATAATGGCGTCCGGCAAGGACATAGATCCCCCATGTTCCAAAGTGAGTGATTACCTCGTCAGCTTTTCTCGCTTTTTCACTGCAAGGTATCTCTACCTTTCCCTACTAAGTCCATGGCGTCTACTCTTTACCACCTGTACGAAGGAGGTCAAACTGCAATTAAAAATGAAAGTCTTCAGGACACCAACGCCGATCGTAATTCCCCCCGTCGCATCTTTCCTGGCCCTACCGTTAGATGTGATAGACGATGACTATCGGTAGCTGCACCGTGCTCGCAGGGCTTGATGAGCTGCTACAATAATAACAACAACCACGACTAAAACTTATCCTTATCACTTCTAAAACCAGTGTGTACTTTTCAAAAATTTTATAATATTCTTGATTTCTGCAGATTTTGAGATCTTCCAATTCATTAAAAACTTGTTTACCTAAAATAGTAAACCTGACTCTGGATAGAGCCTCAAGATATTGTCACAGAGGGTGTGCCATCGACTGATCCTCTCGTTAAGAGATTTTTTTAGTGATATATTCGCTAATATTTTGTCCTAAGAAAGCATTTCATTAGCAGCGGTAAAGTGATGCTGTTTTTTGCCAAGAATTCAGCATTGCCGGCACAGCTCTTCTAATACCCAAAGCGTGGTAAATAAATCTCTATCCCCATTTGAGTGAGATCCGAATAACAACTGTCACCCTCCTGATGCCCACACGTCGATATTCTCATCGCATAGTTGGCCCCCTTGATTTTGTTCGTGAGGTGTCCAGTAGATGTAAGCCACTAAGGGCGCAATACCGACTGATTACCACATGCCAACTTCCACACCTGATTGTTTTAAAGCCGGTCATGCACTGTCTTTCTTTGAATGCGGTCGTATCGAATAAATTCCATTAATTTTTATTTAGTATTTTGCTTGCCAATTTGCACTTTTTTAATGCTGTGTGTTAATATTGGACTATTAGACTAATAAAGTATGGCATATTCATTCGATCCTGAGCTTAATGTTATTAAGCTAATTTTTTAAGTTAATCAGCTCGATTCCTCATACATTTTACTAAGCCCTATTATTTGATAAAAAAAGTTTACTTCCATGGCAACAGCTAATTTCGATGCCCCAAAGTGTCACTAAGTACGAGTAATGCAAATTTCACTTCACATACTCCAAGCAACGGTGCCACAAACTCATCAACCTTCACCGATGCCAACGTATTGGATGCACCGATGTGACAACGACAGCGACAGCATCGACTCACTGGCAATGCCAAGCCACGATTTACCCGGTTGGCATTTCCTACGTCTCGATCCTTTCTGAATATGACATCCGCATGAGTTGCATTTGCAATTTGTGCACTTTTAAGCTTCATATTTTTTTTTTTTTTCTTTTCAGCGCACTTTTATTATTTTATTTCTTTCATGCGGGTATTCGTATGGGTAGTGTTGCTATTTTTTGTGCTGGTTGTGGCTTATTTCTTTTCAAGTATCTTTATTTTTGCACTTATTTTTTTCGTTATCCTTTCCTGCACCTCCTGCGACAATATATGAAAATAATTTTGTGACATAAATTAAATCCTCGAGGCACACGGAATACTATTAAAAATGCTCGCTCACTTTATACCCTACTCCGTTGGTGAGCGGCTCATTGCAATCACGCTCATACATAAATGCGCTAACAAATGTACATATGAAGGTTTGTATGCGACCGAACTCCCAGTATGAATATGCGAGAAACAAGCCGCTGAGAAATGGAAAAATAGAGAAGTGTTTGAAGAAGTATTTGATAATCCTCTCATTATGGCACATTGCAAATGAAATTTTTTTTGTTAGATGAGAAATATAAATAGCAACCTTCGTGCTCGTATATAGGGGTTTCCAGTTAGAGTGCCCCAGTTTGAATTCGATAACAACATGTCTAAAATGTAATTTCGGGCAAATTTCGCACGCGGTTCCATTATAAATGGCGCATGTTAACGGATCACTTGTGCATGACATCTTCATATGAATAGGGCTCAATTTCATGAAGATCCGAGTTATTTTAGTCAGAGATTTCACATATCTCCTAACAGATATGTAGTTGAGCGACGTAAAGTTACTCAATCTCGGTGTCAGCTGAGTGTCGCCGGTAAGCAAACTAAAGAAGCTCTCGAATTTCCCATTAGCAAATTCGTTATTTTCCATATATTATGGTAATTGGTACCATTCTGTTAAAATAACTTTTTGAGAGTTCGATACCATACGTCCATGACAACAAAAAGTTTGTTATATAACGATGCATCGCCCGATATTGATTGGGGCTGAGAGTGAGCGCAACTCCTTACGCATCTTCAAAGAAATAAGAGCCGATCATGCCAAATAAAACTTTTTGGGAGTCTCAAAGCATCTAGTGGTCGAATAAGTACGTACGTGACTATCATTCGGTACTGCCGGGATTCGAAACAACAAAATGATAGAACAAGTTTTTCCGAATAGCGATTTTTCTTCGGCAGGCAATGTCAATGTAAATGGAGCCAATAAAATCAATTTAAATGCGATTTGTTTTCGAAGTGGTATAATTTCCTACACGAGTTTTGTTAGAGGAACCGACTGCGAGTGCTGCATTTTGCCTTTATACGAAGATAGAACCTAAGTGTATTTAGTAGAAATAAAAGTTATTTAAGCAGCCGGAAGAGCTGCTAAAATTTTCAGCAGAGATTCCACAGAAAATATAAAATTTTCATAACTACTTAAAAAATGCTGGGGGCAGCTTAGTCCCATCTTTTCAAATGCTCGGAGTATTGTTTTGGGTTCAGAGTTAGTCGGTTGAGAAAGTATTAAAACACTAAAGATTATATTTCTAATGAGGAAGTGGTTCTTTTACACTTATTTTTTTCATGAAAAATCATAATGAACTTTTTATAAAGACACTTGAACATAACCCACCCCTCGGACATTAAGAGCACTTTACAAATGCATGAAAGCCACGCTGACTGTGGTCTTACAAGATATTTTGGAAGAAGGCGAAGAAGATGATCAGCAGATAGTTTTAAATAGACTACTCTTGCATAAATATTACCTAGCAGTCAGGTAAGTTGCAACTGGGTTAGTTCTCGACTTGCGCGCACACATACTGCTATTTGCTTGGTGCATTTTAATATGCACTAGATAGGTATAAGTATAAGGATCTGCGCGCAAGTTTTTATTTTACCAACGTAAACATTTTCCAGCAAAGAAAAAGAACTGTCTGGATTTTTCCGGCCAATGGATGGGCTTATATGAGGGTGGTGGTATGTGAGCGAGACGGAAGCGCAAGGAAGAGGGTCGGTGAAGGGTTGTATAAAAAATGTCACCGCAACACTGAGATGCACAAATTCCGGTTGAAGTATATTTCCACATACATTTGTCTCTCTAGGTAGATACGGTGCATTTCTGTGCCACCTCTTCTCCTTTAGCCTTGGCGTTCCATACCAGTTTGCCGGTATCGACAATTCCCACACGATTTTTAAACGACTTTTTGACGTTCGCTTAAGAAGAAATTATAAGCAGAGAAGCGTTACGCTGATGCTGACGGATGAATGGTTTGCTGCGTGGATGAAATAGTTGGTTGATTCACTGCCGGCCTGTTACTGCGCTAACTTTGCTGGAGTGGGGTTGGATGGGAGGGAGTTAATTGACGTTACATGTCCATTTACCCGCACTTGCATATATATATACGTAAATATATAAATGTATATGTTTAAATATATTTGTATCTGCGAACAGCGCAAACGCTTCATGTGGATTATATGGTCATACTCGTATACCTATGCATACACGTATGTGTATGTGTGCATCTATCTGGAATATTACAATCACTGTGCGGATGGATTGTCGCTGCAAAGTGATGGGCGCAAGGAGTAAGCAGTGACGTAAACTAGGTGAGATTTTGTAACATTTCATGGAGCGTTGTGGTCGGTTCGGTTGGTTGATTGGTTGGTTGGCAGTTGTTTGCTTTTCATTTACCATATGAGCGAAATTGTAAAATTCAGTTGAAATTGCATTTAAATGCAACTCTGCAAAATGTGGCAATTGGCGAAGGATTGCAATTTTAATTGTTTTATCTTTAAACAAGAAAATTTCTTTTGAAAAAAAAAGAATATTAAAAAGGAAGAATTATAGCACAAGATATTTGTATATCTATACGTACGATTGCCGCCGTAACCGATTTGGTGCGCAACGAAAGTTGTTTCTAATAGCGGTTGCCTCTCGGCTGAAAATGGCAAGCCTCCGAGTGTATTTCTGCCATGAAAAAGCTCCTCATGAAAAATCATCTGCCATTCGAAGTCAGCGTAAAACTTTAGGTCCCTCCATTCGTGGAAAAACATCAAGACGCACACCACAAATTGAAGGAGGAGCTCGGTCAGATACCCAAAACGGCTTTGCGCCCCAATTATATGTACTCATGTATATAAGTACATATACTGAGGCCCAATCAAATAATTGGACAAACAGTACTGCGGTTTTCAAATTACCAGTGCTCCGAAACTATGCCTGGTATGCCGTAAATTTTGATCTCAAATTGTGGGAAATTGTTGTACTTAGTCCTGCGAATCATCATCATATTCCCTCAAGGGAGGAGTGGGCGATGAGAAATATTTGGAGACAGGGCACGTGAAATATGTTTATGGATGGCTGAAAGTTGGACGGAAGAGTTGGTGGAACAGTGTCATATAAGGAGCGCCCCATCAAGCTCCGGCAGTGTTTTCTAAGCGGAGGTAACTGCAATTAAAAAAGCAGTGGATTGATTACTTCCTTCTGTAATTCCTATAAAAGGCGTGAATATCTACTCCGACAGCCAAGCCGGGAGAATTTGTTGTTGTTGGTTGGTAGGGGGTTGTTTAGTCGGGGAATGCCTGATTTCTCTCTCGATTGCATCCGAATACTTCGATGTTATTTATATATCATTTGAATTCCGGTCCCTGCGGGGGGACGCTGGAGACGATTTCAACAAGAGAATTGGGGTTCCTTGAGAACCTGTGGTCTACTCCTGGAAAGATGAGCCTCACGCCAACTCAGCGAGCACTGGGCTAGTACACAAACGTGCAAATTCGCGCGATCCTTTTGGCCACGGGTAGTCCTGGGCGCTCGGGGCAACTTTTTAGGCTAACAAAGCCGCAGACCTGGAATTTGACAGATATCCTCAGGGAGAGCAGGTGGCTGTAGGAATTTTGGACAATTGTAAATAAGTCAAAGCTTTACAGCAGCTGACGTATGCTTCGGGCTCTTATGCTAGCAATATGAAAAGTGGTTTAAAATCCCAAGTTTTTCAGCGCTTTTTTCACGTCTTCCTTCAGTATGTTGTATCTATATTTGTCCATTTTTCCATTAACAAATACGAAGTGACCAACTCTAGCTCCCGATCTACACCCCAAAACTATAACAGAGCCACCTCCATGTTTCACAGCGGCACGTGTTTTTTTTTAGTTAAGCTCGGAGTTTAGTTTACGCCAGACGAGCGCTGGTCCATCCGGTCCTTTCAAGTTGAATTTGCTCTCATCAGTCTAAATGACCTATTAGTAATTAATTTTTATCAGATTGTTAATTAAAAATTCATTGAAAAACGTCATTGCTCTCAGTAAATATTCTTTTGCAAAATTCAAATGCGCGCACTTGTTTTTATTGCTGATAGGGAACCTTTTTCTTGCAATTCGTCCATGGTAATCATATTTGTGTAATACTTTCGGAATAGTTTCAACACATACAAATTTTCCAAGGCAATATTCCACTTTTCTTTCATAGTTCCGGTACACTTTTAAAAGGATTTTACGAACTTCGGAAAGTAGTCGACCTGTTCGCAACTTATAATACGTTCACCTATAAGTAAATTATCCACTTTTTCCCAATCCGTAATTATGATAAAAAGCGAGATTACCCATACAAAATTTCTCTCCCGAAATCTGAGATTATAAAATAATCCTAGATTATTACCAAGCTTTTTTCGTACAACCCTGTGTTATCGATAATTATTTTTACAAATGTAAGGAGAAACGTCAGAGTAAAAACTAAATAAAATGCTCGCCGGCAAAGAAAAGGGGTTTAAACACACATTCTAATGCAAATAGTGTTAGATATTATTAATTATGCATTCATATTACAGAAAAAAGCGTGTGCCTGTAGAAGTTTTGAACTGTTATTTCTTCTTCTTTATTTGCCATTCGTTACCGAATGTAAGCGATCATGTATAAAATATAATGTAACTATAAAATTCTATGCATACAAAATTAAATGAATACAATAAAGCTTAACAAATATGCTCACAAATATAAAAACATTTTTATAAATTGTTTATAATATTTGAAAAAGCGTCTCTGTTTTGGGCTAATTCCAAAAGATGACCGATATTTTGGACTTCGATCCATTGACGTATATTTCGCAACCAGTATAATTTTTTTCTTCCGATGCCTCGTCTTCCTTCAATTTTTCCTTGCAGTATAAGTTGCAGAAGATTATACTTATGATTTCAGCATATATGATATATATATATTCATATATATATATATACATATATATGCATATAATGAACCGTAGACGCTCTCTTTCGCTATTTACTCTTCGAAGCACTTCAGAGTTTGAGACACGGTCGGTCCACGGAATTTTAAGTACTCTTCTTAGTATCCACATTTCGAATGCTTCTATGCGATTCATATCAGAAACTTTCATCGCCCAAGTTTCCATGCCATACAACAAAACTTACAGAACATAACATCTAACAAAACGTATTTTTAAGTTTAAATTAAAATTATGGTTTTTTAGAACGCTGCTGTATTTCTAAAAAGCAGCTCTAGCCATTTCTATGCGGCATTTAATTCCCATTGAATCATCACATGCATCATTAATATATCGGCCAAGGTACTTAAATTTATTAACCCGTTCAATCGGCATGCCATTACTTGTCAGTGTGAGATTATTGTAGACATTCTTACGACTGATTGATATAAATTTTGTCTTATTGACATTGATTTTCAAACCATATATTTGGCTTTGTCTTGTCACACTATCGACCAAACGTTGGAGTCCTTCCCTGCTGTCCGATATTAAAGATGTGTATACGCTGATGACATGTTATGTTGTTTATATATACGCCATTAACTTTAATACCGTCCTCAGTGTTTTCTAAGGCTTCTGAATAGATGTTAAATAGAAGTGAAGAAAGAATACATCCTTGCCGTACTCCTTTGGAAATGGGTACATCATTCGTTTTTTCACCGTCAATAACAATGTGTGCAGTTTGATTCCAATAAAAGTTTTGTATCACTTGTATGTCCTTTTCTTTAAGATGTAATGCCCTCAAAATGTTTGAGGACCTGTTACTACTTATTATAAAATGTATTATCGAATTTCGCATGCGTATTGGAGCCATCATTTCTTGAAGCCTCAGTAAACGTCGTTTACGAATTTCCTCCAGCTGTTTATTACTAGCAGCCAATTGTGCCTGTTCCGATTAAATTTTTTCAGATCGATGGTTAAACGAATTTTGACGAATTATAAATTTTTAATTAAACGAATTCTAATTTTTAATTATTATGCATTAAATCTCGCTGGAAAAAAGTCCAACAAATTGAGATCAAAATTAACTTATAGGCATAGTTTCGGAACAAAAGCAATTTGAAGAAAACGTCCGAGCATGCGTTTCGGCCACTGCATACCTACCGAGATGCTCACAATGCGTCGTTCTGCAAAGTTTTAATTATTTTTAATTTGGGCTATACTCAACACAAACCATATAACTCAAGTTTCACACTTTATAAAAATTAAAAAAAAACTCAACAATTTTCCATCAAAATTTCAAACATTTTAGTCAAAATTTTAAGAAAAATGTCGGGTATCCCCTCTCATAGCCTATTGAACATTCAGATTATTATATGTAATTTTTTATTTTTTAAGACACTCAAAGTTCGCGTTGATTTTTAACAGAGAAATGTTTTTACTGTGCAGCTCACAAATAAAATGAGATAGAACTATCAACTAACAAATGGTAAACTAGTAATGGGCTAGACTCTCGAAGAGCAGATAAATCTCATACTGAGCTCGAACCAAGACACAGAACTTACCGCAATACAACGTCCGTCGCACACGTAAAAATCGAGAGATTGCTTGGCAAAAATAAAGATACATTGACAAGAGACATTTCTCACCTAAATATTAAATAAGAATCTTTCCTGCAGGGTGTTTAATGTATTCTGTTAAATATGTGTACTTATGCACTGTGCGGGCATGCCCACATAGTCTTGGCCAAAAGTATTAGGCACCCCATTAATTACTGAATGTTTCGTTTTAAAATGTGAAGCAATGATCTTTTATTAATAAGTCAGTATAAATAAAGGGAATTACTGATAAAAACTTTAATATTTAGTAGGTCCGCCCTTGCTTTGATGACAACAGCAATCCTCTGTGGCATGCTGCGTACAAGCTTTGCACACTCGGCTGCATTTATGACATTCCATTCGTCAATTAAAGCATATTTCTGGGCTGGTTGCGGTGTTGTGTTGTGTTAGTTTAGCTTGCGTTTTAAAATAGCTCACATGTGCTCTATGGGGTTTAGATTTGGAGTCTGTGCTGGCCAATGAAATAAAACAACGTTCTTGTCTCTAAACCAATGTATCGTAGTCGCTAATTTGTGACAAGAAGCATAACCTTGTTGGAATTGAACTCCATCTGAATTCGTGTCTCCAAAAATGCTCGTGCTTCTAATACATTTATGTACTTTTGACAGTCCATGCGACCCTCGCAAATGACCATTTCGTCGACACTATCAGCAGTCATACAGCCGCAGATCACAATGCTGATCAGCAACCCGTCCCCTCATGAACGTCACTAGGGTAAGACTCTATGGTTGTTGATATTTTAAAATAATGTGAACTAAACCTCGCTCGTGTTCGATTCATCAGACCACAGAACATTCGACCGATCGCAGAACCTATTCCAAAAGCTTTTTGCGAATTTTTTCGACTTTTTTCACGGGCTTTCTTGGGCTTTCCTCGGCTTCTTTCGGACTTGCATCCTTTTAAACCTGATTCCAGAAGCCTTCTACTAGCTCTTGCGAGCACCAACGAATTTTCAAATTTCTTTCCACGGGCAGCTGCAAAGGCAAAGGACAATTTTTTACGCTTATTGGGAGATTCGCGTATATGTTTTCGGTTTTCCCGTACACTAGTGAAGCATTTTTTTCCGTCTCCGCAAATCGCTTAATAGCACATTTGACTGCGCACCGCGAACATCTCACCAAATCGGCATTCCCAACGTGAGATTAGATTCTCACTCTTTTGTCGTAACAAAGTTCAGTTTTTTTAGGCATTTCGATAAAATGAATTATTTATATCCGCTTGATAATTTTGCTCTAAGATTATTCACACATTGACTACCAAATTTAAAATGCCTAAATATTCTGAGTAAACCTTTAAAAATGCATCTTTTGAGGCTTTACGCACCAAGTGCGCCATGACTTTCCCCATAATACTCATACAATTTATTGTTGTAATCAAAGGTTAAACACACTAAGTGACACATTTGCAAAAGGCAGTTGACACTTTTAAAGCTACCAAGGCAAATACATTAAAGGTGGTATCAGTAAATCAGCTGATTTGTTTTTTTTTCTTTCGCCCCCGAAAGCTGTTTTTGGTCTGTCAGCTGTCAGCCCAGAGTGAAACAACGAAAATTCATTCTTTGTTTTCTAGTTTGCCAATACTTTGGTGTGACAATCAAACGTACAGAACATTGTTGTTGGTCTAGTGTCACCACCTTTAATGAATGTGCCTTAGTAGCCACCTTTGAAATAACTTGAATTTTAGTGGGTTGCTTAATAATTTTGGCTTAGGCTGTTTGAAGTCCCAGTTAACCAAACATACATAGCCGACAGTTTTTTGGCCAGCCAAACGCACACTAAGCATTTCATTTCATCCTCCAAAGTATTAAATTCAATTATTTTGCTGCTGAATCACCAAATCGCTGGACTCAGTACTTTCGCAGCATTCACATATAATGCGTCCAACCTGCATTTTTCCTTTTCGTTTAATTCTTTTTTTTTGTTTCTTGCTTCTTTCGAAATTCCATTGCACTTAAGGCAAAATTCCATGCCATTCCAATTTCCAGGTACAGGAAAAAATGAAACTCGACATTACATTGCAAGCGGCACACAATAATGCTTGGGGCAAAAATTACTTCCTTTGCCGCTACGGCGCTTCTACCAATACATATGGAGACATTTTCGGGATACTAGCAAAGCGACACAGAGTGGATGAGCCGCCTCGCCTTCTTTGCGAGTACCGGTAAAAAGCTGTGCCTGTGGTGATTTAATGCCCAAAAACCCGGCGGCACATTCAAGCAGCAAATCAAAGACAGGAATAAAGCCATTAAATGTGCACCACTGCCTCATCACCGTCGTGTCAATGCCTCAACAGTTCTGAGCTCATTCGACTGTTTGTTGGCCGGCACAGTGGTACATTGTTGAACAAAATGTCAGGAAAAAAGTCGCTAGATTTTTTAATTTGCTTAACTTTGTATTTCTATATGTGAATATATTTATATACTACTTCGGTTAAACATCTACTCCAATTATTATTAAAAGTATCTCAATAAGCAGTTCCTTCTTCCTACATCTTGCTTTCGAATGGAACTTCATCGTATTGGCTCACTGTACTTCCTTTGCTTACGTTATTTGCACTTATGCCTTTAGGCGAACCCCTAAGGAAATATCAGCCAATGCTCTCCTTCATGCAATCCTCCCGCTTACACCTCAAGCACCACAGCCATTCTCTGTATCCTAAAAGAAGCAGAGCTTGTGCGTCTCCTTATTGTCATTCAGTGCCATAAAAATCCCTGTGGCACTGGTCGCAGCAGCAGCAGCAGCAGCAGCATAAGAAACGGGGCAATGGGGACCTTTGCTGTCTCGGTTATAATACGAATATACGCTGTGCTGTGCTGTGCTGTGCTGTTACTGTAGCTTTTTCCTTTGCCATTGCCAATGCTTTTGCGCTTCTCCTTCTTCTTTGTATTGCCCTTCGGTGATGTGGTGCTTTGTGTGTTTGCTTCATTCGCTTCTCCTATATTCACTTCGTCCTTGTGCACGGCTGATTGTGCTCGTTCCGTTGCCTCAGCTGTTGTCGCCACTGTGTTTCCACTGTATCCTCATCAACGTCGCTGACGTTCAGTTTTGTAATTTTAAATTTGACCTTAAGGTACTCGATGAGATGGCATTAAGGGTTCGGGTTCAGAACAACAGCTAGTTGCTTTGCTTGCTACGGTCACAGACAAATGAAGCCAGAGCAAAAGCAGCAGATGTAGTATCGTTGCATGCAACATCAGCAGCAACAACGCTTGCCCAGACGAATGCGCCATCATTTGAACCGTTTCGTAACTTACCTAGGTTACCCAGTGAAAACGCTTGTGGCGTTGCGCATGCGCTGTTGTGCTTTTGCGTCACCTATTGGGCTTTTCCGGCTCTAACAAGCACATATGCGTGTATGTATGAGTGAATATGTTTTTGTAAATTTACAGTCTTACCTTGTGGTGACCACTTGGATGGAATTACTTATACATACGTGAACACACACACATAAATACGGATTGTAGCGTCCGCGCCTCGGGCACTTTTAATAATTTCAGTCTTGAGGCGTTCATGTGTGCCTGATCCCTTTTTGGACGTTATAAGGAGTCAGTGAAAAATTCATCAGGCCATTTTACATATCCTGAATAAATACATATATATGTATGTGTGTGTTCACTAACGTTAAGGAACAGTGGCAGTTAGAGTACTTAGCTGAGAGGATTGAAAATATGCAAGTATTTTGATTAGTAGTGGGTTTTTATTGCAATCTTATAAATAAATATAAATACTTTTCGAGTCCCTTTCTCTTTAACTTCGCGCATGAAACACCAAATGATAGAAATTCAGGTCGCTCCTCGGCAGAAAAAAGCAGAATTGTCGTTCGGGTGCGGCATAAAACAGTACGCGCCTCCATTTTGTAGAAAAGAAAAATAGGAGAAGCAGCTCGGCTAAACACTAAGCAAAGGGTTATAAGCGCCAATTACAAGGCAAATTGAGTACTATGGTTGCGCCATTAAAAAACAGTTACTTTATTTATCGCGATTGAGACAAGTCTGACATCAGCTAAGTTCGTAATAAAAAACAAAACGAACAAAACAAACAAAAATAGGAAAAATTACATATAAGTATATGCAAATTCAGTGAATGGCTTGGTAGTTGTGCGATTTGTGAGATTTAAACTAATCAAACTAATCTGAAAGCACAAATTAATATACCTAAAGCCTCCAAATGCAGTTTGTTTGTGTGTGTTGGTATAATTTCTTGTGTTTGGTTGTTTCCATTGATTTCGACTACGCTTCTGCTTGTTTATTCATCCACTCTTACGACACGGCGAATTCGGTAGGCGAAATCTGTTTCTCTATCATTCTTACGATCAATTTTATGAACGTATAAATTTTGTAAAAAAAATCGGGAATTGTTCTTTATAAAGAACGCGTTACACATGTGTCTAAAAGTTCGAGCGTCATCAGTCAATTAACTTGTTTTTGACTTTTAATTATATCAGTAAACTGAAGGTGTGCTCTGCGATTTTCATTATGGATAAAAATATCGAACAAAGCATTTGTCTTAAAGTTTGTGTTTTGACGGCATTTCGTATGCCGAATCGTTGAAAATGTTGCAGAAAGAAATGCTGCGACTGTGCTTTATCCAAACCACAGGTCTACGAGTGGTATAAGCCTTTTGCAAAAGCCCGAGAAGTCGTGGAAGATTTGCCCCGATCTGGTCGCCCATCAACGTCTTCAAAGGATGAAAAAGTCAAGAAAATGGTGCTAGAAAACCATCATTTAAGTTTGAGGGAGGTAGCTCGTGACCTTAGCGAGTCTCTTGAATCGATTCGCAACATTTTACACCATCATTTGGGCATGAGACGCGTGGCTGCTCGACTCGTACCAAATGAGTTGAATTTCTGTAAAAAAATTCATCGGAACAAGTTGGCTGAATACATGTTTGAGCAAGTGAATTCGGACCCAACGTTTGTGCAGGGCATCATAACAGGTGAAGAGACGTGGGTATATAAGTTTGACATGCAAACCAGTCAACAGGCGGCTGAATGGCGCTATCCACATGAGCCGAAACCCAAAAAAGTCGGTCACAAGTGAAAGTCATGTCATTCAAACGCTTTAAGCTTTGAAATCGATGCCTTTTTTATTTATTTATTTAATTTCAGAAATCAATAAACAATTGTGCTTTCTGACTACATATTACAGAAGTTTATTTAACAAAAATTTTAAAATTAAATATTAACTTACAATAAGCAGTTTAATTGAGCAGCGAAACATAGTTAAAATAAAGTTAAATCGAATTCAATAGAAATCGAGATCTCATTGAGGTCATGAAGATAGCGAGCAATAGGAGCATTGCAGGTATAATTTGTTCTGAATCTATTCAGGATATTTATTACGTAAAGACTTGGTAGGCATTGAAAAGTTAATCATTTCTATGAGCAGTAAATTTCCCCCTGATAAAATTGTGCAAAAAAGACAGCGACAAAAAATAGGATTTACTTAGTCCTTCCATAAGATCAGTTACAAGTAAAGTCCGTTCCAGATATGAAATTATAATACTTTTTTTAATGAAGTTGGTTTTACTTAATCACTTAAATATTAAAATGAATTTTTTTTATATTTTATTCGAAATGGTCATCATTTCAAACGATTCTGTCATTCAGTTATTGCAACACGCACGGTTTCCAGCGATATTGGCGTCGGTGTTCGAACCAACGATTGTTTCAGACTCTCCCAATTTCTGTGAGGTCTTCGACAGGCCATGTTCTTCAATTCCGGCCACAAACTATAGTCCAATGGAGTCTGATATGGACTTCCAGACGGCCAATCTTCTGCGACTATGAACCCAGGAATGTTGTTTTTTAGCCACTGCTGGGTGGTTTTTACCTTATGGGCTGAAGCGGAATCTTCCTGGAAGATCCAACGCACTCCATTAAAGAGAGTACTGCTCAACTGTACTTCCAGACGGCCAATCTTCTGTGGCTATGAACCCAGGAATATTGTTTTTTAGCCACTGCTTGGTGGTTTTTACCTTATGGGATGGAGCGGAATCTTCCTGGAAGAACCAACGCACTCCATTAAAGAGAGTACTGCTCAACTGCTTTACCACGCCTTCTAAGACACCATCCTGTTACACTTTTGCCTTTACAAGATACTCCCCACCAAACCATTACGGAGGCTGGATGGTGTTCCCGCTGAACCTTTGGAACAACATTTTGTGCGTCTTTAAAAGTGTTAGCACAGATTTTATCGTTTTGTTTATTAAACACTTTTTCAACGGTCAAATTTTGTTCACATGTGAAAAGAATATTTTCATGGCCGTTGACTGCGTGCCACCGAAGGATAAGCACCTCCTTGCATCTGTCCAATCTAATTTTCATCAAGTGCATTGTCAAAAGAAAGTATATTTTCATGACCGTTGACTGTTTGCATCTATCAAGTCTAATTTTCTTCAAGCGCATTTTCAAAAGATGAGCAGTTGAGCGACGGAAGGCTTTCATGTGGAGATCATTTCTAATTAGTCTCGATTTGTATCTGGTCGATACAATAATTTTCCTGGACATTATTGTCTGATTTCTAAGGGGATTTATGCGAATTTTCATCGAATGATTTTTATGGCTGCACTGGTTCGAACCACGCGAGGACGGCCTCTTCTTTTTCTGTCTGTCACTTCAGACACTTTGGAAAACCGATTGATTGTGCGGTAAACAAAAATTCTCGAAATATTAAGTTTTTTCAGCAATTCGTAAATCTCACTTACACTTTTACCACTTTTATGTAATGCAATCTCTTCGATGCGATTTCCCTTAGGTCCCCACTCCATTGTTAAGAAGTGAAATTTACCACGAAACTGAGTGTAATTTGTGAGTAGACAATGCATATGAACAAAAGCAAAAATAACCGAAGTTTTTTCTGCGAATTTGTTCTCGCCTGCATTGTAAAATTTGTCACAAAGTTTATGGGAAGACTAAGTATTATATATGATTGGACAGGATCAGAGAAATTCAGAGAAGAGAGAGCATACTTAAGAAACACTTTAAAGAATTGGTGGTAAGGCATCCAAATAAACACGGCATTTTCTAATGTACATCGAAAAAATGAAGTAAAGAGCAACTTTGGAGTATAAGGGTTTGCAAAGTCCGAGTTATTCTATAAATCCAAGAATGAAGTAGGCTTTAGATACAATATAGTCTATATTACGAAATGTAAAGTTCGCATCAAAAATATATTAGGGTATACCATCAGTGATGTTAAAACAAGTAGGAATGATGTTAGTTATTTTTGAATAAGTGGGCACACTACACCAATTAACTAAACTATTAACATCTGCTTGCAGTTTATGTAAATCCGGCAAGTTTAATAGAAAATGCTTTTAAATCATCCGCATACAGAAGGAAGTGGGCAAAAGAAATACAACTGCCTATATAATTGATAAATAAAACGAAAAGCACGGCAACCAATATACTTCCTTGAGGTACACCAAAGGACGTAGAAAAAGTAGTAAGATCGCAGCCAATTTAGAAAAACTGAGTGAAAACCCACAAATAGAAGTTTATCTATTAAAATTGTATGCGATACTTTATTAAAAGTCAGTATAGATACTGTCGACTTGTTGCCGGGCTGAGAAAGCTGCAATTTATTATTCAGAGAGATCGAACATAAACGTTCATCCTCATAAGAAAAGTTTAGATATGCTCGTTACTTCAGCCCATTAAATGCCCAGGTGGATACAGTTAGTTCTCTTTGCTCTTCTTTGCTTTTCACACGTAGTGCGAACTTTAACAGAAAGGTTCCTTTTATATTGGGTTGGGGAATAAGTTCATAGCGTTTTTAAATTTTATTTTATTTTATTTTACAACGATTTTTGGCAAAGGATAAGTATTCATTTGATAGAACTCTGTCTGCTCTACAAAACTATGTTCATTTTATTTTGGAGTTATTTAATTTTTTATAAGTTTTGAGGCTTAGAAATGGAATACCCAGGAGGCAAAAATAAACATTTTCCACCTTCTCTTCTTTGCTTTTCATCGAGGTCAAAAAGCTGCCGAAGCCGCCCGGGACATTCTCGGCGTGTATGGAAAAGGTAGGCGAGTCTACAGCATGACAATGGTTCCCAAAGTTCAAAAATGGCGAATTTGCCGTCGATAACACGTCATGAAGCGGAAGGCCTTCTGAATTCGATGAAAAACGTCTCAAATTACTTTTGAAAGAGCGAATGAACAATTATCAAACCAGTCGTAAATTGCCGGAAAAAATCATAAAACGATTCAAAATTTCCAAAATTGGGGATTTACCGAATAATTGGGAACCTGGGTGCCTCACGAGCTCAACGAAAAAACAAAGAAAGTCGCCTTCAAATTGCTTATCAACATCTCGCCCTCCATCGAGCAACATGAGGTCACAAACTGGGATTTTTGTACCGAACCGTCACGGGAGATGGTGCCTATATATCAATATGAAGCAAATAACGGAGTGGGTGGCTCCAGGAGATATGTCAAAGCCGAGAGTTAAGCCGGATCTTCATCCAAAGAAGATCATGATACATATGTGTTTGGTGGGACTGAGAGGGCATGGTGCAAATGCTCGAAAAGAATGCCACGGTCAACCAGGAGCTATCCATTGCCCATATACACTGCGTTAATGAGGCTACTCGACGGAAAAGACCTGATCGACAAGGGCAAACCATACTCCATTCCGATAACGCCACCCCTTTTGTTACACAAGTCGTCAAACCCGCACTTCAATTGCTTGAAGGGAAGGTCCTCCACCCTCTTTTCCGCGCCATGGCAAACCAAATGAAGGGCGTTACCTTTTTTAACAAAGAGGTCCTTAAAAGCTGGCTCAACAACTTCTTTGACACTACATCAGGCGAGTTTTGGCGCAGCGGCATCGGCACATTGGTCGAGAGGTGGGAAGAGGTTGTAAACAGCAACGGTTAATATATAATTGATTAAATTATTGCTATAATTATTGTTTTTGTATAAATAAAAGTCTTCGGTAAAAACGGTACGTTCTAATATTTTGTGTCTTTGAATCAGCACGAGTGATGAGCTGTTATTCGATACTTTTAGCAGAAAATTTGATATTTTTTAACATAAGCTCATACATAACGTTTTTACTTACGAGCTTTAATTGTTCAGTTTTAATCTCGCCCAAAATATGGAATTAATGGAGGAAACGAACGAGGAGGATAGATTGGAAAGTACGCATTAGAAAAATCAGGACTGAATGGTGTTAATGAGTGCTAGGATAAAGCCGTGTTTTACATTGAATATGCCTACAAATATAGAAAATAACTTATTGTAGAACTTAATTTTTGAAGAATGTGAAGATTGTACATAATTTAACAGTCATATACCGACAGAAAATTCGGATTATAATTGTTTTAAAATTCCACTTTTTATATCTTCTATATGAATAAATGAATACTACTACTACTAATCCTCTTTGTGGCATCGCTTACTGATATTTTTTTCTTGTATTTTTTATTTTAACCCTACTGCCTTTCCAATAAGCCATTGGCTTCCTCGATAGTAGCCTACAATCGACTATTTATTTGCAGCCTTAAAACATCACATTTGTTGCACGCTACCCTGCAAAGTTGACAATAATAAGGGCACCTGCATATTTTTATCACTTGATAAATTCTTGGAAAAAGGTGTTTTCTAAAAAAAATGTGTTTTAAATTAATTAAAATAAGTGTGTTGACCTATTTAGCAATCCGCTAAGAGAAAACACTTCTCAAAATGTAAGCTTTTTATATGTACATAACTAACGCCAAGACTCCTTAGACCAAACGAAATTTTCAAAACCACCAACTGAAATAATGATATCTATATAAGTATGCACAAACTTGCGGGTTACATGAACTAAAGTGGCAACACATTTTGCAAAAGATAATGCGAACCAACTGGCATAGCCGCCTATTATTGATGGTCTTTTAATTATACGCTCATGTTACATTTTCGCCAGCAAATCCTCCTGGTAAATATCTATATGTGCGTGCATACCCTGCAGGGAAAACTAATAACTGTGAACTAGAATACCAATAGTCCACTTTTCAGCCCAAACAGTTCCTGTTCTATATTTTTTTGCATCTTAGCAAAAGGGTATTTTTAAACAGTTAAATATATTTAGTTCATACTAAACAAAAATTGTAGTCCATAAATTCTAGTATGTTTTAGTAATAACATCAACCAGCTAAAATATAAAATAAAAACAAAAACATTCCATTTCAAAGTTTTAAAACATTGTATTTAATAAGAAAAGTGTGCACAGAATTTTCTTTTTCTTAAAATGAAGCTTCACTCAGATACAGTAATTGGTTAAACCATTGGGTTCAAAAATTGTTGCAAACTTGCACTATAAGTAAATCCTCAAAATATTAAAACAAATTCTTAAAAAAAATTAATAAACAAAGCAATAAAATTTAAGGTATTCATTTTAGGAGCACAAATGAAATTGTTTGCTAGTTAAATTTCGGATTCATATTTAATATGTCCGGTTGCTGAAGAAGAAGAAGTTGCTGCGAGGCTTTTTTTAAAATGGCCCTTTTTTTGGAAAAACATTTTTTACCCAGTTGAAGTGCTTTTCTTAAATACATTTCTGGTTCATCGGCATCTGACCTGATGACAGAAGGTAGGGAATAAAATTGCTTCGATTGCTTGCCAAAAACCTTTAATTGTTCAAAAATACAATAGTAAATATTTATTTATTTATTAACACTTCAGAAAATATTGCATTTCTTAGAGACTAAAACATATTTTAGAATCTATTTATTAATTCATTCAAAACTGAATTGAAGTTTTATTTAGTAAAGTGATGCCAAGATGTCTTCTTTTTCTTCTTGGCGCAATAAACGCTTAAGTGATTTTGGTAGAGTTTAACAAAGCGTGCCAGTCGTTTCTTTCTCCTGCTAACCGGCACCGGTTGGACACACCAAGTGAAGCCAAGCCATTATTCACCTGATCTTTCCATATCTCGACCGACTCAGCAATTAGGCATTAATGAATTTGTTTTACCTATAAACGTGTTCATGATGGACATTTAAATGGTGCCTTTTTTCACATATAACAGCCGCATTTGGAATAAAAATAGTGAAGTCTGAAAAATATTAAAAATAAAATAACATCTACGCGTGTCTTTTGGAAGATCCTTAATAAGAAAATCAATAATAGAAAAGTTTTAGGGCGGATTAAAGTCTTTAAATGCTCTATAAACAGTAGCATTAGCTGCATAAACGCTTCGCACTATTCCCATTGAAAAAATATTATAATTCCTCAGGATCCTCTGCCTGATATCAAAGTAACTGCGTTTTAATAAGAATGGAGACTCAATAGCACCACGCGTTATGTCGAAAATCAAGTGAAGCGAAAATGAATTCATTCTACTCTGTAACGATTTGAGGTTAATGAGCATGCATCTGGCACTGTAAGAGTGAATAGAATCATTAAAACGCAACGAACGTAGATCGTACCTTGCAAAAACTTTTCAAATTATGTCAAATCCATTGATGTTGCATACAGCCTCTTATCGCCCAATCTCCTTACTTCCATTGTTGGGAAAACTTTTTGAGAAGCTATTTCAGACCCCCACTCAAAGAAGCCATACCTACTCACCAATTTGGATACAAAGTAGATAAAATCATTCTACCATAGACCAAGTACATAGACTAGTACATAAAATAGAAGAAGCTCTGGAAATAATGCGTCTGCTCCGTCATTTTCCTCGATATTGCGCAGGAGTTCGGCAAAGTTTGGTACGAGGAACTAATGTACAAAATTAAAACAATACTTCCGATGCAGTTTACAGATCTACCTGAAGCCTATATCAATTATCGGTATTTTCTAATAAAGCATGGACAAGTACTGCCAAACAGAAAGAAAATTAGTACAGGCGCATCACACTCGGACCTATTTTATACTTGTTATACCCTTCTGATATTCCCGTTCCTGAATCCAGCAAAACCGCAACATTTGTAGACGACACGTGCATATTCTCCGTTGGGGACTCGTCGGCAATGTACTAGAATATGGAACATAGAACTGAATGACAGTTACAGTGCACGCAAAATTTACATATATTTTCAGCAAACGTTTCATGCGCTTACAGCGTAAAGCACTTGGGCATGACGCTATACGCCAAGCTGAAATGGAAGGAGCATTAACATAGATGAGCTGAATATAAAAAACAATAAACTTAATTGGTTTATCGGCAGAAACTCAAAGCTGAGGGTCGAAAACAAACTCTTAATATACAATCTGATTCTTAAACCAGCATGGACCAATGGAATCCAGCTGTGGGGATGCACAGCGAAAAGTAATTTTGAGATGATATCTGGCTGATCTGAATAGATCTCACATAGACCACAAGGGTCCGCAGTGTTATTGGAGTCGTGTTAAACATACATGTCTTGGTGACTTTTAATAAACAGTTTAAACCTTTGCCTGCAATATCTTTCAGAGATGAAAAGCATATAGATTCTAGGCAGTTGTAGCAAGTTCTGCTTAAGGGATTGCAGAGGAAAGAGAGGTAGTCTAACGTACCCCTTTCTTTTCCGCATAAGTTACATGCGTCGTTCTGCACCAATCCTATTTTAGCTGCGTAATATCGAGTGAGACAATGTACCGTCAGAACTCCAACCAATATTTTACATTCTTTCCATGGGAGTGATAGAATAAAGTTGGTTGTCTTCGTGTTGCAAGTTCATATCATTATTTTGGCTATCCTGTTGGTGTGCAATAATTATTTCTTTTTACATTTTAGAATTTAAGCTGAGCTAGTGTAACAATATTATAAATCGGTTCCTCTAATCTGACTGACCTGCGACATACTATAAGGTGAATAAATTTCATGCAATATTAATTAAAATTAAAATTTACAAACAATTTTGTCAACTTGCAATCGATTGCATGTGTGTCGAAGTTGACGATTTCCCCCTCGGGCTTTGCAATCGGTTGCGTGTGTTTGACCAGAAGTTCACGATTTTTTACGAATAGTATGATTTCTTCTATTAAATACCAGCATCTGAATTGGAATGTTTCCAATAGTTTGGCTTTCCCTGCTGGGTATCTATGCACTTGTATATACGCAAACCCACGGCTACTGCTGATACGGTGGCAAGAAGTCATATTGTAACTCATTCAAACACACAGCTGCATACCAACACTCACTAACGCGTTTGCATTGCCACAATCGCACTACATTAAGCATTAAATGAAAATATTGTGCAATTAGTGTGTCTATCCACGATCAGTTGCAAATTGTGACTTGGGCTTATTGCGATAATGGCAATGGTTGCACTCGTCGGCCCCGCAGCAGTGCTAACCAGCAGCCAACTCGCAAATGGCCAACAGATGTGCCACAACTTAATGGCCCTGTTTGTATGTATGTATATGTATAAACATGCGTATACATGCATGCTTATGTGACACTGTCAGATTACTCGAATTGGAGGCGACTGCAGCAATTGGAATTGTCATTTCGCTTCTCGATTGCATGCATGCAACAACCCTTTGTTACTTCTGCTGCCTGGCTGGAAAAACGTTGGCTTGTGGTATTCGCAATGGCAATGGCGCTTATTTGCTCATTTGGCGCCGATATTTAAAACTCCGGCTATTCAGGCCATTTTACCCACAGACGCGTTTGTATGCATGTATAAGTGCAACTGATTAGGAGCAGTGGCATTTAACAAGCGGCGCAGTGTGTTGTGCCTAAAGATTCACGCTCAAAAACAATAATGGGATGTATGAATGACCTGCAGAGTAGTAAGAAATGAAGCTAGGCAAAGCTTAACAAGAAAAGTTTCGGTTCCAATTTAAACGTGCCAGTTTTATGTGGTATCACCTCATCCTCATCTTCCTCTATCTGGTTGACACCCTAGGCACCTAAGCAATTTTTATCGAGTTCAGCGAAGAGCTCCCGTCATTTTCTCTTTCTCGTTCTAACTTTAAACAGGATTACTGGGAAAGACGTCCCAGATAATTAAGGTAGTTCCTGATTAATTTTTTTATATAGAATGATATCGAAAACTTAACCCTTTTCGAGATATTTGTTATGGAAGATTATTTAAAAAAATGTTTTTTTTTGCTGTATGCCCACTTTTTTACGTTAGTTCAAGAACCCGAATTTTCCATGATTGTATGATTTTTCACTAAGTGTTTCCTAATTCACATCACTAAACCAAATGTCCGCCGCAGCTACGAATTACATAGTCCATTCCATCAGTCTAATTTTTGGCTCATATCCTCATTTCAAAAACAAAAACGTCCGATGATGTCCCCAGTCACTTCGCGAACAGATTTATTATTATTTTTTTTTTCAAAGTAAGTTTCTACAATTTGGCAGCGTTGGTCAGGCATTAAACGACTCATGATGACTTGCCAAAGCTTCTTTAACAGAAATGTGAATACAGTTTGCTTTTCTCAGCTACCAAACCATATCGATAATTCTCATGTAGCTAAACAAAACCAATATTAGTCCGAGCTTAGCCCCAAATTTGTGGCTTGCACCTACATGGATGTCGTTTTACAAATGGGGGGACGACTTATTGAAGACGTAGTTATACTTCTATTATTAGCCGCTCCAGTTGCGTCAGAGTAAGGCAATATTGCTGGGCGTTCCCATCCTCTGCTGACATATGTATGCCATAAAGTATCGCGCTATCTATCCTGTAGAATGTAAAGTTACGAAATACAGAAATGTCTGAATTGGTAAGATACGAAATCATAAATTCATTTGCCAAAACGTACAATAATAGAAGTCGGTGCTATGACATGAACCATCAAAATAGAGCGTAAAAACAAGATGCGCTCTCAATAGAGCGTAAACAGCTCAGAAGCACAGGAACACCATTCAAAACGTTAAAGTTATTATTTGCTTTTTATAATCATTTTTAACTCCTCTGTTTCTTACTCAAAACAGTTCACAACTCAATTGACAATTTTCACAAACTCGCCCGGACTCGGGAGCATAGGACCTCGACCAGACTCAGTCTTGCGTTGGTTTCGTTAATCTATTTTGATTTCTGACAGGGTAGGTGATTAGCCTGCCGCCACCAGTCCTAAATAGTGGAAATGTCCACCTGTCGCTGCTTAGAACAACGCCTTCTTACTGCTTGAAGCGCCATCTGTGTTTCACATTTTTCTGCCAGAATAATCGCACAGATGGTTGAGGACCTGGCTAAATTTGGTGTGTCTGCGCTATTACCGCGGTTGCCCGCTTCCGCTTGCTGACGCCACGGTACAATGTGTAACTTAACTGTGTCTTTTGATTAGTTTTTTGCTTGTTTTAGCAAATAATGCGCACACTATTGTAAGGGGGTTAGGATGCAGGGATACGATTTTGAGGTTGAGGAATGAGATTTGTTTTTTTTAGAAACTGGGAAAGTAGGAGACTTTGGAAACGTCCGAGGACCGTGCTTTACGTTGGACGTACTTGAACCCGAACTACGTACTTGAAGTGACTCTCAACAGCCTGGGAACCGACAAAATAAACACAAAATGGGCAGTTTCGGGCACACGCTGAACGTTAGATCCCACCAGGCATCACGTCACAATTTTATAATTAATTTCGAAATTAACTTTAAGTCTCAAAGATCTGTATTAACCTTCCTTATCAATCACAAGACTTTGTCTCCGAAATAAGTTCGTAGACTTTTAGACAATTTTCTTGAATATACTATCAACTTCCTAGAAGCCCATTCGACGCTGGCTAACTCTATGTAATGAGGTAAAGGAATCATATGAATCGAGTCTCCAAGTGCCTAATAACTCTGCAGAAAACCAAAAAATGGGCCATGTCCTGATAAGGACGTATAGTAAAGAGGACACGCCATTAATATTATAGGACCATTTTTTAGATTTGCATCTGAATTTTTTTAAGAGAAGTCTAAGTTCAGCCCAGCAAACCATATTTAAAATATATATATGCTCGTATATTATGATTTTGAAATGTGTTTCATCTGTCAGTTATATTAAAAAAAAATAACAATTTTTACTCTCAAAACACTGTTAGCCGACTCACACAAACTTCTACTCATATATATATATGAATTTTTCGCAATCAAACTTTCGCCCGCCCACCCCCAAATTGTGTGTGCCAATTTTATTCTTTTTATCTGTAAGTACCTACATACAAATGCCGTCCATGAAGATAGTCAGCTGCAATTATGCAACGCGACCAGCCATTTGCATGCCTTTCATCTGCCTGGCTGATATAAAATTGGTCGTTTCCATTTCATTCGAATTCCCTTTTTTGGCTGATAACTGTGTATACAGACACACATACACACACATATGATCAGCACCACTATGCGGGCGCATCCGCACTCAAGTGCCATTGCTTCAGTGCCTCCAAGATAGGCGCGTTCATTGCAAATGTTTACTCTCTATTACCCGTAAAATATGCCAGTATATACATACATATGTATGTAGGTTTGTGTATGAGGAGAGGGCAGATATGAAAGTGTTACGTCATAAGTAACTAATGCAGACTGCATGCCCAAAGCGACGAAGGATTTTGCAAAATTTGCTTTTAATATGGCGTATTACGAGTAGCGATGTGCAGCTCGCAAAAACAATCCACAAATACTTACATACGAGTGCATACATACATATATGGCATGAATACGTACATATAGTAAGCACGGAGTTGGTGCGCGTTTTGAAGGGTGATGAAATTAGAGGTATCGGATTTTAAATTGAAATAAAATAACGAAAATTCAAATTGATTGAGCAATCTTCATTATTTTTATGTAGAATCGTTCATGGTATTTATTTTTTAAAGATAATCCCTTTCAAATGATGGCCGCCATAATTAGAGCAACCGTTAAACACTAATTCTAAATGACTCGTTGGAGGACTTCGGTCGGTATCTGGTGAATAACTTTAGTTATGTAGGCTTTCAATGCCTCAATCGAAGCTGGTTTATCCACAAAGCATTTAGACTTTACATACCCTCCAAAAGTGCGATATCAAGCGTTCTTGCTGTCCAATCCACTGGTCCGAGTCGAGGGATTAATTGCTCAACGAAACGATAACGCAGTAAATCCATTGTTTAACGGGCTGTATGGCAAGTAGCGCTATTTCCAAATGTTGTGGAGATCACAGGCTTCAATTTCCGGCATCAAAAAGTCGTTTATCATGGCGCGATAGCGTCCGCCATTTACTGTTACATTGGCACCAATATTGTCTTTGAAGAAATATGGGCCGACGATGATGCTTATTGACATAGCCATTAATCCAAAAATGAGCCTCATAGCTGAACACCATAATTTGGACTGAGCGCGCGATGAACACTTTCCACAGAATGTCGAGTTTCGTAATACAATTCTACGATTTGTACAGTGGTTGAGGCGTAAAATTTTCCATTATGTAAAGGGTTTTCCAATAACAGGTGTTAGGTGTTAAACAGAAGAGATGATTAACGATTTTTTATGGCCGGAATTGGATAGTATTGATCTGGACAACGTTTATTTTCAGCAAGACAGCGCTACGTGCCACCCAAGTAACGAAACCATTGATATTTTACGGGAAAAGTTTCCGGACCGTATTATCTCTCGAAGAGGTGATCACAATTGGGCACCGAGATCTTGTGATTAAACACTTTGTGACTTCTTTCTTTGGAGCCACGTGAAAGATAAGGTCTACGCCAACAGCCCAGGGTCGATTCAAAACCTCAAAGATGGAATTCGTGAGGCTATCGAGGGCATCGGGCAACTACTTTGCAATTCGGTTATGGAAAATTTCAAAAAAAGGATATTGTCCTGTAAGCATGGTAGTGGTGGTCATTTGCCTGATGTTATTTTCCACTATTAACGGCATACTTTCCTCTATATAACGAAATAAATCCGATCATTTATATTAAAAAATAGCATTTTTCTTTGAATATCAAAATAACACCTCTTATTGGAAAACTTTTTGCTATGAATGGGTACTGAAAAATATTATGTATTTAGTTTGACAATACTCACGCGTGATCCGTCAAAACCCCTATTGGAGAAAGTACCTCCAATCTGATTAGCTCTTATATATACTCAAATATTGTAAAATATCTGGGGATGACTCTAGACGTCAAACTCAGATGGAACGCAAATGTAAAGAAAAAGAAAGAAGAAATTGAATTAAAGTTAATAATATGTATTGGCTTATGGGAAAGGAATCAGCACTATCCACCAATATTAAAATAATTATAATATAATAACTAATATATAATACAATAAACGAATGTGGAAGCCTATATGGTCCTACGCTGCACAGCTATGGGGCTTCCCCAGCTGACTATACAAAGGTTGCACAATAAAATTATTCAATGTGCAGTCGGTGGTCCTTAGTTTATCCGTAGCTCCGATCTAGAGCGCAACATAAATATAGTCTCGGTAGCAGATACAAAAAGTAAGGCAGCAAACGCCCACGATGGAAGATAAAGAAACCACGTCAATACCGAGGCCCGTATTCTTGTTAATCCAACTAATTGGAGAAGAAAATTGTAACGTGAGAAACCTAAAGACTTGTTGGACTAAACAGAACATACCTTAAGTGTTGTATGTAATGGCAAATGAATACTGAACATTTAGGCAAATTAGTTTCATAAGTGTAGTAACCTTTATCGGTCTATGGACAAAGAGTGATACCTTTGCTCAAAAAAAGTCGACGAGCCTGTCTCCATTCCTTGTGAATTCTCACCCTTATTCAGATTTAAGTTTAGTTATTTGGCGAGTGACAAGGATGATAGATTACTATGTCATTTACGCACGTCACTGTTAAAAAAACGATCGAGTCAGAAACATCTAAAAGTGCTTACATCTTTTCCGTGCTGTACAGGTCGCCTAACACAGTACTCCAAAAATAGTGGAGCATGGAGGATCAATTACCAATTTTCCTCATAAATATTGACTTACTTGGTTGAATTTTTTCTGGATAAATTCATTGAAAATTGAGTTGGGTAAAAATTTATATAAGTAATAATAGTGATTTATTGCTTCATATAATTTTGAAAAATTAAAGCCCAACTTCTTTTGATCTTCCTCTACCAGTACTCTACTACTTTATCTAAATTTAAGCCTAAACTTAGCTGCAGGATAGGGATGGTATCTCCTCACGATACTCATCTTTGAACCTCCCATTTCGCTTACCCGGTCTGTGTAGTTTCTTCCGGGCAGAGATCCCAGCCATCACGGACGCCAAGGACCTACACGGAACAGAACCTCCTGGAAAAATCAGCGATATCCTGGCTGCAATTGCGACTCTAGTCTCTTTGAATTTCGATTGCAAACAGGAAATGGCTATCCAGAACAATCTTCACCTCACTTGCGGACCAAGATAGTTCAACCAGACATAGAAAAAGAGAACTATAAAAAGAACTGCTAATGAAACATAGAATAAATCGAATGTGAATCAGCACATCAAAAATTAGGTATACCAATTGGGTACTCACCGTGGCTGCAGAAACTTAAAATCCACTTAGAAGAAAAAAACATGTGGGGATATTCTCTCTGTTTCTCGTTGTGCAGATGCAGGCTTCGGTGTATGGGAACAATTTTTTTTTTAATTTCTCGACATCATAAAAAAATTATAAAACCAAATATGAAAGCAGGAATGCCGGAAACTGTTAATCCAATCTGTGGAAATACTAACCATATACTACTGATCTTAGTGACAGCCACTGTTACTGTACTTAACCTATTCCTTCAAAAACTGACTACCCTCCGCAAATAATGAACTGTCACGAAAAAACCATTCTCAGGACAACCATTTTCGGCTTCAAATTTATATACGAGTAAAGTAGTAAGTCTCTTGGAGTGTTTGAGAGAGGGATTCTGCGGAAGATTTTTGGACTTTTGCACGATGGCGACGACAAGTATCAGAGGTGATGGATACAGGAGGTGATCGACATAGCGCAGCGAATAAAGATCCAGCGGCTTCGTTGGCTGGGTCATGTCGTCCGAATGGGTACAAACGATCCGGCACTCAAAGTATTCGATGCGGTACCAGCTGGGGCTAGCAGAGGAATAGGAAGGTCTACTGATGTTTCCAAATGGCGGGAGGGAGGTAAGAAATCACTTCTAATAAATACTTATGTAAATGTTTACTCAAGTTGATTCTCAATGAATTTATCCAGAAGAAATTCAACCAAGTAAATCAATACTAAAAATAATTAAAGCTTTTCATTATCAATACTTTCACCCAACGTGCACATATCTATGTAGGAATATGTGCATGTCTTAAGGACTCTCCATAAGGAGTAATTGCATTTTAATTGAAAATCACTTACATCAACTGAACTTATTAAGTCATTAAGCGAAATTCCATTTTTGCGCTGATACACGCCCCAATAGTTAAGCGGTAATTGGATACTCAAGTGTGGCTATAAAAAGTTCCATTAGACTGCAAGGAGGTACAGTCAACGGGCTTAATCGCACCATGAGTTTCGATACGATTGCCAATTCGCGCCTTTTGTCACGCGCCCTGACACTTTTAGGACTTTGGCCTGTGGCCATGGGCACTGGCTCGTGTCTTCAACGATATTATCGCTATTATCAGCTTTTCTTGCACATTACACTCACGTTCACGCTAACGCTGCTCATGTGGCTCGACGTGATCTTTAGTGAGAATCTGGACCACGCTACCCAAGTGCTAAAATTCTTGCTTACGGAAATGGGTCTCGTTGTGAAAATTTTCAATATCTGGTATTATGCACGTATGGCTTCGGAATTTTTGATTGAATGGGAGACGAGTGAGTTATTTGTGTTGCAGACGTGCGCCGAGCGGGCGATGTGGCAGCGTGCGCAACGCGCCTTCCACAAAGTGGTGATTGTCTACGTATTTTGCAGCTTCAATACGGCCATCTGTGCATTGATTGCGGTGCCGTTTATGAATACCCGCGAGCTGCCATTTCCATTTTGGTTGCCTCGAAAATGGCGTGAAGATTATTATTGGGCCATGTATTCTTATGAATTTATAGCCATGCCGTTTACTTGTTTGTGTAATATTAAAACCGATTTGTTCCAATGCTATTTTCTATTGCATCTGACACTTTGTTTACGTGTGATTGGCATGCGTCTGGAGCGTTTGAGCAATGCAGTGGCAAGCGAACCGGTCACCGATGAATTTGTGAAGATAATTAAAATACATCAGCGTGTGGATGAGTAAGTCGATGCAGGCATACATAAGACAAAGTGAATTCTTAAATTTACTTGAGTTATTTCAGAATGGCCAAATGCTGCGAGCGAATCGTTTCCTTGCCTGTGCTAATGCAGATAATGCTGAGTTCGTTCATCATTTGCTTCATCATATATCGTCTGCAGAATGTGAAATATTGATTCTCGTTTATCATTTATGTCGCAATATTCATTTTTGTGTTTTTAATTTTTAGGTCCGCTTCAGCGACAATCCCGCTGAATTCTTTTCCATGCTGCAGTATGTCGTCGCTATGTCCTTGCAAATATTTTTGCCTTGCTATTATGCCAATGAATTAACTGTGGAATCACAAAATCTAAGTCATCACCTTTACAATTGCGATTGGACTGGCATGTCCGTCTACAATCGACGTATGATTTTCGTTTACATGGAATATTTGAAACAGCCATTAGTGTTGCATGCGGGAAACTTTTTCGAAACCGGCTTACCAATTTTCTCAAAGGCATTTTTGATGTTATGCACTGAATATAATTAGATAATTTTGTATTTTTTTGTTTTTCAGACGATGAATAATGCCTACAGTCTGTTGGCCCTATTGCTAAACGTCAGCGATGAAAATCAATAAGCAGCCTCGGCACTCAATATTTTTATGTAAAATGCTTTCCTGCTTTCACGGAAATCTTCCGCTCGCAATACGCATGCAAAAGAGCAGCTTTACTTAAAACACACGCTCACAGTCAACAGTTGAAGGACACTTGTATTTTTTCTGGTTCTATTGGGTGGTCGGAAGAGTTCGCCAATAAATGACTAAAATATCACCTTTACAGAGTACGGCACTCGAAGTGTAACCAATTAAAAAAGCCATAAATGTAGTTTGGAAAATTACTTTTATTCAATTCAAAGCAAAAAATGTGTGAAAATAATAGAAAATTAAGAATAAATTTACTTTTGCTCGATATGATCACCTTTTGCCTTGACTATGACCTTGAGACGGTCCAGAAACGAATCGCAAGCGGCCCGAATGTGACTTGCAGGTATTTTGGCCCACTCGTGGACAATGGCTTTTTTTAGCGCCTCGAGACTGGTGAATCTTTCAGTTCGGACCTTGCTCTTGGACCTTGCCAAAATGGCCCAAAGAGATTAAACCATCGGATTCGCGTCTGGTGAATTTGAGAGACATTGTGTGGAGGTTATGAAGTTCGGAACGTTGTTTTTCAACCATTCTTGGTTCACTCGAGCTTTGTAAGACGGTGCTGCGTCCTGTTGAAACGTCCATGGTCTGCCACCGAAATTTTTGTCTGACCACGGCTTCACAACAACCTCCAGAATACTCTCTCGATAATATTTCGTGTTTACTTTGACGTCAGGTTCGATGAAAACGATTAGAGAGCGCCCATTTGCGGTTATAGGGGCCCAAACCATTAGCTATGGCGGGTGCTGCCTCCTAGTGGCCAATCAATGGCTCAAATTCTCTGCTCGATTTAAAAATTTTCTCGCCAGAAAACACAATGTTCGAAAATTGACCGCTTTCGGCCAAACAAAGCAACTCCTTCGTTCTCTCAAGTCTGGCTTGTTGCTGCTTTCGTGTGAGATCATGCATCTTTTGGATATTGTATGGCTTGGGCTTGACTTTGAGATCATTTTTCAGTATGCGGCGGATGCTACGGTCAGATACTTTCAGTTCTTTCGCCATTTCATTGACACTTCATCGGGGATTTCGCTCAAGTTGCTTCTCCTTTGAACCATTTCACTTGACGTTGCAGTCTTTTGATGACCACCTCCATGACGTGTCGCGTTACTACCAGTACCATTGAAACGAGTAATGGTACGATATAAAAAAAATTTTTTTATTTTATGGTGCTCGAGCTTACGAGCAATCACTGGTTGGGATTTTCCAGCCAAATATAATGAAACCCTACTGTTAGGTTTGAAATACATTACTGATTTTATTTTTTCGGCGTTTACTCTCGGCAAAATGCTTCCATGCGCTTGTAAACAATACTCTGGGCTGTCATTTAGTCAACTAACAGACAGCTGATGCCCGTGCATCTGGGAAAATAAACCAGAAAATTGGGTATGGGAAGACGTTTCCGTTCTCGTAAAAGCGGTGTCACTGCTGATAATATTTTTGTGTTTGCTCTAGTAATATACTAGTGATTTGAAGGTGTACATGTGCGGTCTCGATCGCAGTAGTTGACAATCATCTGAAGCGTACAGATCCTTTTTATCATTATTACCTTTTAAAAAAAAGGGCAGCTGAAACGTGTCGTTATAAATCCATATTAACGATAATCACGCTCCATCAAATACAACTTGTAAAGAGAGGTTTCGACCCTTTCAAAGTGGCAATTTCGACGTGAGTAATAAAGATCGAACAAGCGAAGGGGCACCAAAAAAATTCTAAGATACTCAACTACAACAATTATTGGATGAAGACGCATGTCGTATCCTGAATGTCTAAAGAGTTGGATGTTGACAGATCAACCGCCGGTAAACGTTTGCACGCGATGGGACAATGGGAATGGTCCAGAAAGCAGGTAACTGGATGCCACGTCAATTGAAGGAGAGGGACATCGAAAGACATTTAGTGACGTGTGAAATGCTTCTTGAACGGCAGAAAAGAAAAAGTTTTCTACATCGCATCGCCACTGGCGATGAAAAATGTATTTACTATGATAACCCTAAGCGTCGAAAAAGTTGGAGCCTGCCAGGTGAATCAGGGCCATCGTCAGTGAAAAAAAAACATTCATGCTTCAAAGGTTATGTTGTGCTTCTGGTGGGAGCAAAAGGGTGTCATTTATTATGAACTCCTTAAACCATCTGAAACCATCACTGGCGAGCGTTACCGACTGCAGCTAATAATTTTGAATCGAGCTCTCAAAGAAAAGCGGCCGGAATGGGACGGTAGACATGACAAACTTATTTTGCTGCATGACAACGCCACGCTGGTCGCGCTGCTAAATCGGTCCACAAATATTTAGAGGAACTGAATTGGGAAATCTAGCCCCACCTAACGTATTCCCCACATATTGCATCCTAGGATTACCTTATGTTCCGGTCAATGCAGTCAGCCCTTATCGGGGAGCGGCTCACTTTTTACGAGAGCATCGCAAACTGGCATGGACCAAGTCAAAAGAACTCGAATTTTTCGTCAGAGAAATCCGTATGCTGCCTGAAAGATGGAGTAAAGTTGTAGCTTACAATGGCACATACTTCACATAATATCATGCATGATTTAATTGTTTAAATAATTTCTAACTTTGGCTAAAAAAGGGCAGAATCTTATTCTCATACCAATAGAAAAAGTCGGTAAATTTGTGTTCCATGTCCTGTGTTCTGTTGCTCACAAAAAAGTAATTCAAATCGTAGTAGTGATTGGAGTACCAGCAGCGATGATTTTGATTATTTAAAATATTCATCATGATCATCTTGGTATATGTAAAATCAGCGCAAGATGGCTGCGAAGAATAATCGCGCTGAATATCCACGCAAGGTTTTGAGTCTGCGTGGCGTGTAGAATAAATATATGAACCGGAGTTTTACTTGAGACAAAATTTCAGTTCATCACTCAAGAGGAGAGAGGGCGGGACAGCATTTGGAGACATCACGGATGACATCTCTTTTCTCTTTCATTACCTTGGTATTTCTGCTGATTTAGGAAACCTTTAATGAATTTCATCAGCAGCGTGACCCCTTGAACGGAATTGTTGGGAATAGCGTGTAACGGGTTGACGGACACCTGTTGACAATTTGTTTGTTTACAAGCAACAGCAAGCAAATAATAAGTTTTTTTGTTGTAACAATGAGCTTCAATAGTTGATGCATAAATATAGCAAACAAAAAGATTTCACTACGAAATTAAATTTATTGTGCTTTCCGTCACCGTCACAATTGTGTTTAAACGACCGAATTTTCCGACGGAAGTGGATAAGTTGACCACCCTCGTCAACCCGTTACTTGCTGTCCCGTTGCAATTCGTGTTTCCAGCCTGAAGCGGTTAACACAACCGCAATTCGGTTATTGTGCAGTCGGTCATTGTGCCCTCTCATTGGGTAACCAGTTAAACTAATCTAGCCTGCGGCCACTGTATCCGAATAATTGGTGCATGACTACCATTCGAAAGCGCACAGGTTCGAATATGCGTGCATGAAACACCCTAGGATAGAAAAAGGTTTTTTCTAATAGCAGTTACCCCTCAGTAGGAAATGAAAACCTCCGAATGTATTTCTGCCATTAAAGAGCTTCTCATAAAAAACTATTTGCGTTCGCAGGGTGTAAGAACCAATTATATATATACTGATATTAACACATTCCCGCTGGCATATACCACTAGTAGTACATTGAGGCTGTCCCATTGGGCGGCTTGTACCATTGGTGGTACATACGAATTGTCTGGGTGATTTTCTGAGAATGCTGGTAAAGGTTTTCTGAGCAAAAAGGAGAGACATAGTTTACATTTACGGCAGGCATAGTCGGCAGCTCTCACTGAGCGAAATGCAATTACGGTTACAACCGCGCCGTTCGATGAAACAATCTTGGAGTTACAGAGCCACCAGATGCCGAGAATAACAAATTCGGTCGCCGGTGGGAACATTCTAAACCTGAACTCATCCCTCTGAACTTCAATCGAAGCAATATATCATTTAGTTCTACCTTAGAAACTAAAGATGTCACAATCAACTTGGAAGGTGATAACTACAGTTTTCTGGCATCCCTACTTAAATGTAAACAAACAAAGTATTGGTACCTATTAAAACAAACACTCCTGGTCATGCCGCACAGGTCAAAATTTCTGCATTGAGCTGTGTAAAATAGATAAATCCGCCAATGTGGCAGCCAATAGGCCCGTTTATTCTTATCCCCGCACATTCATTCAAACAAGCATTCCTCAATGCATGCAACCACTGGCGTGCCGAATATTGTCACCGCAACCACATTTTGCTGCTGGCATTGCAAGTACCAAGTCGCTGCCATAAATGCTCGCAAGCACAGATTTGCTCGTATGATTTTATGCGTATGAGCTTACTTATGGCTATGTACGTATGTATGTATGTGCATATATTAACTGCTAAACTAGAGCTCTCTGGCAAGGCTCACACTCGTATATATGAATGTATGTATGTATGCGTGTGTGCACGTGTCCCTGTTTGATAGCGATGTGTAAAAGGTGGGAGCTAAATTTGCGCGTAACACTCACACATATTGATGATATTGAAACAAAATTGTCCTATCAGCGCTATCGGTGGCGGCTTAATTGGGTTTCAGGTGTCAACGTTTTTAATGGTTGTCTGCAAGCGATGCTTTAAATAATGCGCAGAATGATGTGAGGACGGTGTATACATACATATGTATATGCGGTATTTGTGAGTGTACATGAGTTTGTATGTATACATGTCAATGAGGAGTGCATAGAAGCCAGATAAGGCATTTATGTTCGTGGACACATACATATGCATATATGTAGATATGTATATGGCTGTAGACCTGAGGCGTTGTTTGGTTTTAGAAGAATCACCAATTATTTTTCAGAGAAGTGACTAATAATTTTATTTAATTTTTATTAGAGCGATTTCTTAAACTCTAATGAGAAAAAGTGAAAATTAAATACTTGCCCGGTTAGGGATCTCACGATAAATACCTTCTCGGATAGCCAGGCGGTCATCAAATCAATGGAAGCAGTTACACTAAGATCAAAAGTTCCTCAGGAATGCCTGAATGATATTAGCACCGTCTTCAAATTCAGTCCTATATGGGTTCCGGGACATAGAGGTATTGAAGGAAAAGCCGACGTACTGGACAGAAAGGCTACTAATCTTCCACTGATGGAAAACAGCAATATTGGTAATTCCTATAGCAACTTGCAAATTAAGGATACAAAATAATATTCTCCAGCAGGCAAATAGGACATGGAGAGAAAAAAAAACTTGTGTTACAACCAGGCTAACTGGGCCGCAAAAGATAAGAAAAGGTCAGGAGGATTGTTCAACCTTTTAAAAGAGATCTTCTCGACGGTCGTGGCTTGGGTTACCGATCATAGGCAATTAGGTAGGCACTCTCTAGGCTGTGAGTATTTTTTCATGAATAATGCAGAAGTTGTAGAGACGAGAAAGAGGAGGAAACAGTAGAGCACTTCCTTTGTAAGTGTCCAGTCTTATCTAGGGAGGAAGGTTCTATTGTGCATTTGGTGGGACTTGAAAGGACTCATTTATTATGAGTTACTTCTGTATGGCCAAGCACTGAATTCAGGTATCGACTGTCAACAACTGGACCATTGACCAAATAGCGATTGACCAGAAACGGCCAGAATAGGTCAACTGAAGAGGTACTATTACATCAGGACAATGTAAAGCCACACTCGTCTGTAGCGACTCGCTATAAACTCCGGGAGCTTAGTTGGGAAGTTTTAATGCATCCACCATATAGTAGGGACCTAGCGATTATCACCTTTTTTCTCAATGCAAAACTTCCTGAGTGATGAGAAATTGGTATCAAACCGTTCCTTTCGCATCCCTTTTGTAAACTGATGCTATCTTGTCCGATTTCTTGATACGTTTCAAACCCGGAGAACCAGGTTTACACGACTATTAAGCCTCTTCTTTGGATTTAGCATTGTGATAATAGACCAAAGTCTCATCCATAGTGATGAATCGACGCACAAGTTCCACTCTATCCTTTCGAAAACGCTCTAAATGTTGCTGAGAAGCCGCATTCGAATGTGTTTTTGTTTCATTGTTAATAAATGCGGCACCCAGTGTGCATACAGCTTTCTGTATTACAATACTTCAGTCTAAATATTACTTACACTGGCCAATGAGATGTTTAGGCCTTCTGCTAAGCCTCTTTCAGTCACTGGACGGTTTTCCAATACGATATTCTGTATTTGTTCTACGATTTCTGGCGTTGACTCTGTTTTTGAACGTCCTTGATGTGGATCGTCTTCGAGGCTTGTACGAACATATGTTCATATAAAGGTTGTACCATCATAACAAAAAAAATTAGGCTAGTAGACACGCCCTCTCTTATTGAACGACCTAGTACTTTAATTCAAAATTGTTGAAGTACAATATTTGTAATCGAACTTAAAAAAGTACAAAAAAAATTTGCTTACAAAAGATTATTTTCTTCATCTGATAATAAAATTCCAAACACACAAAACCTGAGTGGGTTTTTGAGTGACCACACCTTGTTTATTGCATTTATATATTATATGTTTATATAAATCTGACACAATTTCTCGACTAGTAAATTTAATGCTGATTATTTATTATATTTTCATTTCTCTTCCAAATATTAAAGAAAAGAACGTTTATGCTTATGGAATTTATAAACGACCCATCTGTTTTGCTTGTAACTGATTTAAGTGGCAGCTGTTTTAGTTGCAGGTAAAATATTTTGACCCAGTTTTTTTTTCAATTCCATTGAGGAGCCATACAGTCACTGCTTATTACCACTATTTATTTTACAAATTTATTGAACTGTTGTTTTTATTTTTATGCAATTATCAGTTTCTGTTTATATCAATACTGGTCGGTTGGGCCTTATGGCAATGTATACTTGTAAAGATTTATTCACTATATACTTTATTTATTTATGAAATTTAGTTTATGTAGCATTAATATAAATAAATAAAGTGTATAAAAACGCAGCACTGGCTACGAGACCTTCAACCGAAGTTACTGCTTCTTTGATTCTTGAAATGATGTTTCTTCTGCTTATTTTTAGCACCGAATTAAAATAAAGGATATTTCAAAAGACGCGCCTAAATGTTGTTTCAAAACATGTAACAATTCAGATTATTTAAGGTTTCACTGTTTTTATTCAAAATGAGGCTCTTAAGAGTTGTATATGAAAAATAACATCACTTAAATGTCCAGCATGAGCACTTTTACAGGAAAAATGTTTGGCGGATTTGAGTGCCTCATTGTTGAGCACGTCGAAATATCGATTTCGAAGGTTGTTCAGCAACACTTTGCGCTACAGCAGCTATATTCTTAAAAGAGCGTCCAGGGTTTTGTCTGCCCGTGCTTTTTCTATATTCGATAGAACCAAAACCAGTTTCTTAAAATTCGCCAACCAAATTTCCACCAGCCTTTGAATTATGGCCCATTTTCATTGTGAGTTTCAATACCACAATTTTAACGCGTTGTTCCATCGTGTAAAATTGCACATCTGTCTATTTGACAAACGTCAAATGACATGGAAAAAAGTACCGTCGGACTTATTCACTGCTGACATTTAGACGTCTCATCTCTTCAGAACTGGCCAGCTATAGAGCTTAAAGAAACTGCCACTAGTCTTTCTTAAAAATACTGTTAATTGAGCGACTGGAAGGGGCTTATATTCCTATAATCTATTACATCATGGCGTCTTCGAGGCTTGTACGACCACGTTTAAATTCAGCAACCCATCTTTCTACTGTACTAATTGATACCAGTCCTTATACACTTTCAGCATTCGTTTAGAAATTTTGTTTGCTTTTAAAACTTCCAAAAATAAAAACTCAATTACTGCGCGATACTTTATTTTATCATTGTGGAAAATACTTCTTCTTAGCATCACAGTCCGTGGGGACCATTGCTTCATTAACAACCTTGCGCCATCTGTCTCTATCTAAGGCTACCTTCTTCCACCGCTGCACGTTTCAAGCCATCTCTTTCTGGAACGTCCTCTTCTTCGGCCTCCAACAGGCCGTATTCAGCTGCCTTTCGAGTTGTTCTTTCCTTGGGCATTTTAAACACGTGTCTGAGTCCTCTTATCCTCTGTGATTTTATAAATCTTACCACAGTTTCGTTTTTTGCAAAAGTTCCAGCTCATGATGATATCTCATTCCTCTTACAGGTCTATATATTTTCGCAATGTTTTTCTCTTCAATACAATTAGCTGCCTAATGCCAGTAGTTTTTAACTTTAACTTAATTGTTAAAACTTATTGAACAACCTAGTAGTATATACTTAGAAATGTGCTAAGAAATCTTTTATAAAACTATTTCTGAACTTTCAACGATTCAAAAATGACTCAACCGACTGCCGGCACTTTTTTCTGCTATAAAACTTTGAAATGTTTACATTACTCTGCATGAATGAAACTTGTCATTTATTTCATATTATCATCTATAGTATTATTTTAAAACATGGCGCTTATTCTGACTAAACTACAACACGTACAGATATGAAATATATATCAAAAGAAAGGTTTTGATGAGCAAATTTCCGGAAAATTATAAAAATTAAAATTGGTTAATTTGTTCATGAAATATTTGCGTGTAAAGTTATCAAAATTTCCATATTGATAACAGCGATGTCTATGCAAAGCGGGATGACACACAAATATACGCATATACATATACATATGAGTACGTTTGCTTTGTTTAGCTCTCTTTCACAGCATTGTATACATTTGGATTCTCAATAATTGTTTTGTTTTGTTTTCTTTACTAATACGAGTAAATATGTATTCATGAACATTGTCCTAACGGGTGCTGCGCATTTTTTCAAAATTTTGTTGTGATGGCAATAATTGGTATGAATTGACAATTGACTTGAAATTTGACAATTCACTTAACCCTTTCAATACTAACGGGACACGTACGTCCCAGAGTGTTTTCGTTTTACTAAATGCCAAATATTTCTTTTCATCGCTGTGTATTTTCTTCCCATCAGTTTTTTACGAGATATACCATCAATTATGCTCCGTATGACCCGTTATACTTTGTATTTTTCTCTACACATGTTTTGCAGTCGTAGTTAAATCGTAGCACTTGCTAGGCCAGTAAGTGGAAAAACGACAATTATAGATCTACTGAGTGTTCATTACGGGTGGGACAATGTTTTCCCAGCACATTTTCTCAATTCCTAGAAATAATTTCTTTATTTATAGAAGAGGACCTTCTATTTAAATCACTAGTAATAACTTTTCATGGTTAAATATTTTTCCCCTTAAAAAAATCCGTATTGAAAGGGTTAAAACAACGGTAACAGTGCAAATTAGAAAGAGTTTTGGACAGACGCAAAATAGAATTTATTTTAAGAAAAAAGTACATCCATATTTAATTTTAAAATATGCTTAGAGGACGACCAACTGACATTGAAGCCGATTTGATATGCGCACAAACTTTAAAAGATCAGCTTAATCGAGAACAAAAACACATTTTTGACGAAGTATGTACAATGTTAAATGATGAGGGCATATCTGTTAAAGCTGTTTTTATTGATGGACCTGGTGGCTCTGGAAAAACATTTCTATATAAAACTCTTACTCAATATATTCGTGGTATTGGAGAAACAGTGATTACCGTAGCTTGGACAGGTATAACTTCAATTTTGTTGCCAGGCGGGCGAACTGCTCACAGCGTTTTTAAATTTCCCATACCGTTGACTGAATCGTCAGTTTCTTTGGTAAAACCAAACACTAAAGCTTGTCAGGCATTAAAGGCAGCAAAAGCTGTTATTTGGGATGAAGCTCGCATGGTACCTTGCAGAGCTCTGTTGTGTTTAGATCGTCTTTTGCGCAATATTCACCAACATGAGACGCCTTTTGGTGGGAAAAATATTATTCTGGGTGGAGACTTTAGCCAAGTTTTGCCTGTGGTACCGAGAAGTACGCGAACTGGCATAGTTGGTAATTGTTTAAAGCGTTGCTCTTTGTGGAAATTTTTTAAATCATTTAAGCTCACAATCAATATGCGTAGTCAAGAACCCGACTATTGTAATTTTCTTTTGCGCATAGGAGTAATTAAAAAAAAAAATACTCATTTAACTGAAAAAAATTTTAAAAATGTGATATGCATAAGTTCTTACATGTTACATATGAATAAAAATATACACTTTTCTAATCATCATAACTTTTAATATGTAAAGTGTCACATATGCTGTTTACTTTCCGTGGGAAAAAAGCCCACCCGATTTTCGGGGGTTACATACTAGTTATACTATAATTTTAAATATGTAGTAAATACACGCTTTGTGAAAAATTTGCTTTTGAGTTCATCTTCCTTCGCCGTGAGCTCGCGGTATAAGCGGAAATACCATACGCAGGGAAGGCGACAATGAAAAATGTTTCTATTTTCATATCTGTTGATTTGTTAAAGTGTTGCTTACTATCCATTCCCATATTTTAATATATCATACATTAATGCAGCATTTTCGGGCAGTTGACACCGTATTTCTCCGAACTTCGAACAGATCCCTCTGTCCGCAAACTAGAGTTTGATCGTCTTGCTAGTGCAATCTTTTCAAATAGGCAGGGTTGGATAGAGGAGAAAATCTGCACAGAAGCTTGCACCTCGGTCTTCACCGATGGTTCCAAGATGGAATCGGAAGTCGGAGCAGAGGTTTTCTCTACGTTAGCCAATTTATCTATCTCCTTTAAACTGCCAAATACTGCTAGTGTTTTTCAAGCAGAAGTCTTTGCGATCCTGCAGGCATAAAAAATGCTTAGGGAACGCGGGATCGAGGGAGATATCTATTATCATTCAGCCGCGACCAAGGCTCTGACGACGCCATGGTGTAAGGAGGAGATCAAATCTCTTGGATGTGCAGGTAACATTTCTCCAATCAAGGTTCCAGGACATAGGAACATAGAGGGAAATCAAATTGCTGATGAGCTTTCCAGGAAGGGGACAGAATTAGCCTCAGAAACCTCCTACCCGGTCATCGGCATCACCCTGACAGTTGTTAAAGGGGAGCTGCACAAATTATGTCTCAGGAAATCGCAGAAAAGATGGAACTCCATTTTTACATGTGCTATTTCGAAAGCCTTTTTACCCCAATACGATATACGAAGGCCTCAGAAAATCCTTTGGACTCCTCGCAATTCAATTTCCAAACTAGTAGCTGTGTTCACCGGTCACTGGACGATCGGCATATACGCGGAAAAGCTAGGGTTACCACTTAACCCCTATTGCAAAAGATGTGGGGACCTTTCAGAGAAGGAAACTGTTGAACACTTTCTCTGTAAATGTCCGGGTTTGGCTGCTAGACGATTAAGGTTACTGGGCGCTCCTTTCTTCGACCTAAATCCCATCAATCTTCTCCATTATATCAACAGGCCTGGTTGGCTGTAGATATCTGCCTGTTGGAGGTCTCATAATGATATCAAAACGGCGCTTTAGTGTTATTTGAGGAGTGCCAGACTGGCACTTCAACCATTTCACCTATCTACCTACCTACATACCTTACATTAATGATATAGCAGCGCATGCCGGGTTTCTGCTGGCAGTATTAAAATTCATAAGCAAACAGTTGCCCGAAAAAATGATTGCTTACATCATAATAACCTCGAAATCAGTGCAGATTAAAGCGTATAGTTTCAAATAATAAATTATCAGGAGAAACCAAATGCTTACACTGTATACCTTACTTACATATGGCATATACACACATACATACATATGTATGTAAATTTTTAAAGCAGATGTACAGAGACAACTCGAGTTCTTTCCTATTTATTTTTATTTGTGTGGAAAAAGTATACTCAAAAATCAATGAAAATAATATAAAATAGTTGTATATGCAAATTTTAACAATTTTTTTTTTGTAATCAGGTTGATTAGGTACTAACTAAAAATTAAAAATGCAAGCAAAAATAGTTTTCCCACTTTATCTATAACAATACGAGTACTGTGTGAGATGCAGTCATCGGCATTGAGGTTTTATTTAGGTTCAAGTATAGTAAATATACAGTTATACATATATTATATATTTAAGTATATGCATGTCTAGTAAATAAACAAACAAAAGTGAAATTGAAAAACAAAAGTGAAGTAAGGAATCACAAGGCATTTTTCTCTGTATTTCAGTTATGTAATTTAAAGCGCAATAGCAATTTGATTCCAGAAATTCCACAACGCATTTGTGCAATTGCACAAAACGAATAAATCAATTGGATGCGGCGGCTAATTGGCAAAAAAGCGACTTTCTCTACTGAGGAACACAAAGTGTCTGTGAAAACGACAACCTGAGGCGTAATAAATGAATTGAATGGGCTGCAGTGGCTCTTAAACAGATGGTGGCGGGTTAATTTTCTTCAAAAAACAAATACACCTTACAGTTTTGATTCCACTGGCAAACATCACCTTTAATAAACAACTTTTTCTGGTCAAAAATGAGCTGATATATCCATAATTAGCTTTAAAACTCTTCAATACACAATGTAGCGCAAAATTAATCATCCAATTTTCCGTTTTAATAACTGTTTTCCTAAATAGAAAAGCAATTATTTAGAATGATGACAATTTTTATTTTGACCTTTATGCTTGTCTGTTTGTATGCTGCAGCTGTCTAGTTCACAAGTGTCAAACCTTTCCAATATATATGTAAATATAATTGGCGTTTACACCCTTTACGGTGTTTGGCCGAACTCCTTCTCCCACTTGTGGCGACCGTCTTGATACTGTTCCAGTTTTAAACTGGCTCCGAACGGCAAATATTTTTTTATGAGATCATTTCTCATGGCAGAAATACTTTGCCATTACCTGTAGTGGGGCCACTGCTATTAGAAAAAATTGTGCTATCATTTTAATGCTTCATACACGGAGATTCGAACCTGCGTACTTCCGAATGGTAGTCACGCACGAACCCATTCGTCTACGGTGGACAAATATATATATACTCGGAGGTTTGCCATTGCCTGCCGAGGGGCGACCGTTTTTAGAAAAATTTTTTTCTAACGGCGGACAAATAGGGTGATTAATTTTCCGCCACTTTGTGCTACGTACCTTGTAAGATCTGAATTCGCTCCTGTAAACTGTAATAAGTGGCGAGAAAAAGAACTACCCACGCCCTGTCGCAAGAGCTCTTATTTGAGTATTTAAAGTGCTAAGAGTGTTAACCCCAAAACGATATTAGATAATTCAATGCCAGTATAGAGAAGAAAACTTAAGCTCAACATTCGAGCAAGGTTTGGCTAGGATAAATGATGCAAGGAAGAAGGAACTCTGGATTGGGGGATAACTACCAAGCAGTGGCTAATGACTTTCATGTTAACCGCTTCAAGCTGCTGATGAAATTCACCAGGTGTGTAATATTTAAACCTGCTATATACGCTACTCGCCTTTACAATGGCCACTAATTCCTACAAGAGCAGTGGACTAAATTCGGGAAAGATATGCCTATCCAATCTATAATTGATGTGAGGAGATCCATAAATGGAAAACCTTCTATTATATTTTTATTAATAAATGCCACTAAAGGAGTGTCACTTTACGGCAAATAAGTTAATGGCGTAATTGATAACAAAAATATAAAATTGATAAATACATACATATATAATAGTGCTTACCGCCGTGTATAATCAAACTAACGCATAATTTACTTAACAACATACAGATATGAAAAGGAATTTGAATTGCCACACTTTCTACCCCATACTTCAAAGCTTTCCACTTATGTAAGACCAAATATAGGCGAAAAGTTTGAGAAACACTGTATACAGTAGGTTCACTAAGCGTGGCTTGAAATTGCATATAACTTGCATCACATTTGTTTGTGGGCGAATGAAAATAGCCACAAATATTCTGGATATTTATATTCACATACATACAGTTGCAGTCAGAATAATAGCCACGCGGTATATTGCAAAGTTTATTAGTTTTTTACTTCTTACTTCTTTTTTATTTTTTATAAAAATATTGTTCATACAACAAAAAACCCATATAACTAAATTTTGAAGCTTTGTACAAAATTGTGTGCAAATTCGAAAAATTTTCAAAAAATATTTCAAATGTTTTTAGTCAGAGTTTTTTAGAAAAATTCTTTGTGTGCAGTTTTGGTATAATATTGATTTTTTATATTTTTTTTGTTCGCGTATACGGTGTTACACGGTGGTCTTGAACAGGAAATAGATTTGAAATTACATACAAAACAGCCAACGGGGATTTAATACTGGCTACTCATATACCGCCATCAGAACTCGTTTTAGAGGTATGGTTCCTTCGGCAAAGTTTCTTATTTTGATCCCTAGAATACGATTTTCACAGAGCAATGCGCGATTTTTTAATCGACCCGCCCTAATATATATACATATATATATATGCGGATCTTGTCGACTCCACTTCTCGGCCTAGAAAAGAAGGTATTTAATAGAGCTTTACAAACTATCCATTCTCAAGTGAAGAAACGAAGAGGAAATATGCGCCACCAATCTTTAATAATTGATTCCACAAACGGTATCCATGCCACCAGATTACCCATTCCCGAGAAAAAAGTGCAGGTAAACCTACAGTAAAAATGCTGATTTGCGATAAGTTCTTTAAAAAAATAGACCAAGGTATACCACATCCCTGTACCATTCGTCACAATGTATTAAATAGTTCTGAAAACGCGGTCAATTTATTGGAGAAATTACGAGAAAAGCAGCAAGATCAAGTCATAACCTCTACTTTGAAAAGGATACTTGAATTACAAAATATTAAGAATCAGGAAAATAATGAACTCAATTTAAGTGCAGGTGGTTTTGAACCCAAAAAAGACGGGTGCAATTCAGTTCACAGCTAAAAGATTAGATAATTGCCGAGTGACCGCTCACGAATCATCAAACCTAATGAAAAAGATTACCAATTTTATCAGGAGTGTAACAAAAAAGAATAATAAATATTCGACATTTTTTAAAAAAATTGAGATATTTTTTTAGTAAAGATGCACGTAGAATTTCAAACTAGACTCTTTTCCCCTGTTGGTCGTTTTGTGTGACATTTTTGTCAAACCTATCTCATGTTCAAGCCCGCGGTGGATATGCATTTTCTTGCATATAACGAATGCTCGCAATTTTTTTGTATGGAACCGTCAACCGAAAATTTTAGACGACTATCAAACGAATTGCACAATATGTACTGCACTAAAATTGAATGGGCTACAAATCTGCATACCCAGAAATTTTAGGAATTTTTTTTTTCATCATTACTTTTCTAAAAATTCTTGCCTGAAAAGTATAAAATTTTAATAAAAACTGGTTGATTGTTTTTTTGGTAACTGCATACCCAGAGTTTTTAGGAATTTTTTCATTATTTCTGAGCTAAGAAGTTAAAAATGTTACCAAAAACTGGCTGATCTTTTTTGTTTTTAGTTTTGTAAACATTTTCAACATAGTGTTGCTTGTAGTATAAACTCTGTGTTTACAAAAAAAATTTTTTTTTGAAAGAATAAAAATAAAATTTTCTAACCACGGCAATATGTTGCGCTGCTGTTATTTTGACCACCACTATATGTTTGTAACCATCATATCAGGGGTTGTTGCATGTAATTCTATTGTTTTCTCAAATTGCATGTGCCCCATCTGTAGCAAGGTTATCCATCACATTCGCTTGGCATTGTTTGGGGTTAAATGTGAATGCAAATTACTACACAGCCAATAATAATAATGATGAGGAAGATCACGAAAATGAAACCGATGTTAATTTGTTTTGGTTTATTATTTTCACACTACAATCGCTATAAATTAATCGGTTAAGTGTTGGAATTTGTATTTCGCCATTCAGCGCTTGATTTCATTGTGCGAATATTTGAAGAGAATTAATTTTCATTTCTATCGAGTGACGCCCCATTTATTGCAAATCAGCGTAGAAAATAGAATAGATTCGCTATTTATGATTTTTATGGGAAATCTGTTTTTATAATTAAAGCAAATAGGAATATTTGTATAGATGAGTGCAAACTAATATATATTGTATACGGGAGTTGTTGTTGCAGTGATTACACTGCAGTATTGGCGTTTTGATGGCAACCATCTACTGATACTCGTATTGATGTTAGTTTTCTGCGCTGTATTCTTATGCATACTTGTAGAATATGTATTTATATGCACTATTGTATATATGTATGTGTGTATGTTCGTATAATCTTTTGTATCGGTGTGTTTTGGTTCAAGCGTGTGCCTTTGGGCTTATCATATGCTCTCTGGCTTGAAGCCTTGTGGCGCATAAGATCACATGAGTGGCTAAGCACAGTGTATGAATAGTGAACAAAAATAGGAAATATTAAATTTGCAAATCTTCTGATGATGATTCTTAAGGAATATGCCTACTAAGTTAAATATAAGAGAAAAAATATGTATTATACGAATTAAAATCATCAAAGTTGGTCTTCCTATATGTAAATTATTTTTACCGGAAATGCGTATATTCATTTGGATAAGTCACAGAATTGTACGATAGTTATTTTAGTACAAATGTCCATAAGTTGAACAGGCAATAAAAATCCTTTTTTACATGTTTTTATTACTATTATTCTTTAAAATCAAACATAGTTGGCCCTGCAAAATTTATATTGCATTATATTTGCATAATTTATAGAAAATATAAGATAAAAATTCAAAGGTACGAATTAAATATTGGCTTATATTTAAAAAAAATTTAATGCCACCCGTAAGCAATGAAACGGTTTTTAGACGAATGAAATTTTGATTCCATTGATTGAAAAAAAAATTTAAGAAATGGAGTTAGATATCGCTTCATGCTTCAAACAAGGTAATCCTATCAACCTCGCACAACTCTACAAACAAGGTGTCTTCTCCATAAATGTTACAGGGTAAAAACTGGTGCTGTAGCTGAATGTGTTGGTGCGTGACTACCATTTGGAAGTGCGTAGGTTGGAATGATAGGAAGTGTTTTCTAATAGGGGTCGTCCCTCGGCAGACAATGGCAAATCTTCGAGCGTATTTCCCTCATGAAAAAGCTTCACTATAGCACTTTGTGACTATTTTCCAATTCCCTATCTCAAGTTTATTGATGTCCTTCTCTAATTCGTGGACCCATCTTGTTTTCGATCCTCCTCTTGCTTTAGTGTTAAAAGCTCTGGATTCTAAAATTTTCTTCAGTGCTCTCATACCGCCCATCAGGAACCTATATTTTTCAATTCGTCCAACTCAGAATTCGAACACAAATTGTCTTGAAAACTTATCCGCATATTGGAAAACGTACGAGTACAAATGACTATTTTCGATATAATGCTTAGACTTTTTTATAATTTTTTAGTTAAAAAACCAATAAAATCAATACACCAAAAGCTTCTGTGATTATTCAAATGAATTAAAAATTGCATGGGCACCCATCAAGCAAAAAAGGTTCATCGAAGAAAAGCTGTGGAGCAACCACTTTCTTTTATATCAGGTTAGGTTGGCCAGGTTGCTTCTCTAAGACAAGACACTCAGTGGCCTTAAGACCTATTGTCTGATATCTGCATTTGATTCACATCCCATAACTAAATTGCTTAAACCACTTAGATCCTTTTAAGAAGGTAACTAATCCCTCCAGTGAGACATTTTCAAATTTCAAAGAAATAATCGCCAAGATATTTTGCACGGCTTCTTTGAAGTGCAGGGCATTAATAGAGGAGGTGTTGTATCGACTCAATTACCTTTTCATCGTGAGGTAGACCCATTTTACTGGTTAGGGTGCCAATATCGCAGTGACCCGTTGTAACACTTGTGAGGGCGCTGGTAATTGATCTGTTGAATCCAAACAAACATTTTGTCCTTTTAAGATTCAGTTTTGGGCCAGAGCACTTTGGCGACCCTATAGTTGGGGTCAGAGACCACCTTCTATTGATTGCACCACTACGCTCAAGTCAATCGCAGTGTACAGTACGTTTAGAGGAATGCTTATGCCCTCCACCACTCGGTGAAAGTCAAGCTCAAAGCCTTTTTTCGCGCTTTGTAGGTTTGCCGGAAGAAAAGTGCTTTATCTGATTTTGTATGAAATTATATTAACAAAATATCGATAGTTTGCTATAACTCCATAAATAATATTTTCGACCACTACAAATATGGAGGCCGTGCACTGTGCGACGTGAGCACGTGATAGCACAGAAATGGGCGACGCAGATGAGTTGCCAATGGTGACTATAAATTCAATCATACGCACAAATGCATAAGATTACGTATAGGAGTGGGTACATACATACATACATACGGACACAGTGGACAAGTAGATTGTACATAATATACGAATGCCTAACTCTTCATATGTATAAGTAGCGCAGTATGTTTCTGCCTGGAAACGATACAGTTTCCCACTTCCTACAATGCGCGTATTTTTAGAATTGCCGTTTGTTTTACTATACTTCGTCTTGTTAATTGCTCTCATCCCGCATTTGAAGCTTTGCAGTGCGATTATTCTATAAGGCGCTCTAAAAACTCGCAGTTAAATTTTACATTGACTATTTCACTTTCAGCTATGTATGTTTTGCAACGAGCGCAAATTCAAGTACAATCCCAGTGTCTGTAGGCAATGAATCAACGACATCCGGCCTCTGCACTTTTCCTTGCAACACTTCTTATATAATTTATTAAGTTTAATTTGCATGCAATAATAAAACAAAAGTATAAAATTATTTTCGTTTTTATCAGTTGCGCAATAGAAAATTACCGCTTTTATAGTGTAAAATAGTGTATGAGCAAATATGTGTTTGTGTGCTAAGAAATTCTCGGAAGAAGAAAAATAGTCTTATCAAGGGTGGCAATTCGCTGATTGTATAAGTTTTGCTGGTGGCAGCCTACTTGTCTGCTATTTCAATAATAATAGATGACCTTTGATACAAATTAAAATATTGAATTTCTTTTGTTTTCCACCAAAAATACGAAACACTTTTTATTTAATGCGAGCTCATTTCCGAAATTTAGCTAAAGTGGCTCTAATTTTACATATAACATCGTCACCCCTGCAAGTTGGTAGAACGTAAACAAACAATTTGAGGTTCTCTGGAAGCCTTATCGAGATAGTCCCTTGTGATATGTTGAAAAAATGTATTTTTGTTTAGGATAAATTGATAATATGCAAAATATGCTGGTATGGTGATTTTCCAATAATCGAAGCCGTTGGCATTATCGATCTCTTTGAAATATTACATAATGCATAATGATTTTTGTTTTGTTTTAATCCTTGATAAATTATACATATAGATGGCATTCCCAATTGAAAATAAACAAACTATGATATTTAAGAAAAACATCATAATGCATCTTATATCGCTCCTAGTCGGAACTTAGAACAAATGTTCTCCAACGAATAACGTGCCTGATTTGGCTCTAGATGACGCTGGAAGAACTCTTGTGGAAGATTATGCCCGTCCAAGTTTGACGTGGGTGACCTCTGCGGGACTCCATCCAGATTCCATCGAATTTTAGCAATATTATCATCTTCTCTATGTAGAGTATGTCCAATCCAATATCATTTTCATCTTTTTATTTCGAAATTAATTAATTCATATTGAAGATCGTTCACGGCCAAAAGATACAGCATATATGTATGTAGCTCTAAAGCAAACATTGGCAAACGTTTGAAGAATTCAACTTATGTGGTCAGACATAAACCAGGTCTCAGAACCATAAAGGAGAACCGATCTTACGCTGGTATTGAAGATTTTAAGTTTTGTTTTTAGTGACAGGTTGCGAGATCGCCACTGTCTGAAACGCATTTCGTGCTTTATAAATACGAACTGCCACATCTACAACTGCGGCACCTTTGTGATTTGGCTACCGGGGTAATGATGTCAGTTTCATTGGTAGTAAGGTCAAGAGGAGATGTGTTTGTTGTTTGTATTATCATATGTTTAGTTTTTGTTAAGTTTATTTTAAGACCGACAGCGCGTGCATATTTTTATAGTTGGCAAAGTTTTGCAGTGCCGTCAGCTAATGTGTGAGTCATAAAGCAGGTGTCGTCAGCGTAATGTAGGTCATTTTGATTCTGGTTTAACCTCTATTTTAGTCCTTCTGCAGTTTTGAGTTTCAAGACGTTTATGGTAAATTTAATAACGAATTTAATGAATAAATCGGCATTTGGTCTTATTCGTTCATGAAACTAGTTTTTACAATCATGTAAATATTTTCGAATGATTTTATGTCATTCGGTAGCCGTAGCTTCACTTAGCCGGAATCAAAATAAATTTGATACAATTTTCTCGATAGGGGTGACTTTGATTAAAAAAAGTGGGAACGAGGATATGGCTATATTGATTTGTTTATAAAGACACTGAATTCGAAAAAGAAAGGTGATACCTTTATAACCCTTAAATACTTTTTCTAGAGCAGCCATATCTTGTGCACAGCTTGCAATTTGTCTATATAGGGTCCGCCATATAACTTTACGGAATTAAAAATGCTATAAAAAAGAAACTACTCAATATTTTTCCAAACTGTTTTCTTTATTTTGAAGTACAATCCTTCCGGTTAATGATGAAACACAACTTCATTCATATGGCTGCCTCGGCTAGCCATGCACCATCCCATACGTTCGGTCCAATTTTTCAACACATTTTCGATTGTATGCGGCTGTATTTCAGCTATGACATCGCGTATGTTGGTCTTCTGCGATTTGACGCCGTTGGATTATTATCTTTGGGGTGCCGTCAAAGACCAGTGTTATGCAACAATGCAATGAATCAACGACGAATGCGATTAATCTCTGTTGATACTCTCGGGTGGCCTTAATGGAACCATTTGTTATTCATTCACTCTCTATACTAAGTTCTCTGTTTAGTTACCTGAATTTTAGTTGCTCGAGCGAATATGTTAACATGTATACACATTTTGGATAACTTTTTCCTCATTTGCACCTACATATGTACTTCTGGGTGTATTCCTCGGTGCGCAAAGGCAAACATCGGCATACATTTCTGTCGTATAAAACCCTCAGAGTACAGTCTTTTATCTATTGAAGTCGATATAAGGTTTTGAGATTCTCCATTTTCAAGAAAATGTCATGGAATGAAAACTTAAGAGAAAACTAGACAAGGTTGTGCGCGCCAAACTTATTTTCTCATGCAACAAATGTGTGATTTTAAGCTTTCGTAAATAATCAGTTTGCGTGTCAGAACCATGAGTGAGTGGTACACTCCGATTCGCTTGAATGGCTATTTTTATCTATGATCACTAAAGCATCTTAAAAGCAACAACACGATCACTTTGCCTACTCTCGGAGAATTTTTTTGCATTTGGTATGGAACATTTTCAAAATATTTGGCAAGGTCGTTTATTTTCATATTTTAAGGTCGCGAGGCAAATGTGGCCATTTGGCCATTATTTATGCGGTTCAATGTACCTGAGTATTTGTTAAAACGCGCGTACTTGAAAATTTGATGTATTCAAAACTTTTGCGAGTAGAAAAATGTAGATAGTTTTATTGAAAAAAGGAACATAATTTTAAGTAATACAATTTTTAATGATTTCAGAAGACTCCAAACGAGCATTTGTATTAGAAATAAAGAAAACAAACTTTTTAAAATATTCCAGAAGCTTCTTGCTTTAGTCAGTCAATAGGTCAAATTATAATAAGTACACCGATAATTTTAATATTGTTTTTGTTTACTTCACAATTTGAGACGTATTTTATTTTCGTAGCCTCGAAAACAACACGCGACTAAATTTATTCTTTTTACGTGAATAAATCGAAAATCACTGAATGTGTCCTACTATCATTTGAATTTCGTACGTATTGATGCGCATATTTTATGTACACACAGTTATTCATGTTGACTATAGCGATGAACTTGACATTGAACTTAAGCACTTACGTTGATGAATAAATATGCAAGTGAGTAAGAACACCGTAAATAAGACTAATTCACTACGAATGAAATTAAGTCATACTTAAAATGGGCTTTGAGAATATTAATAAAGTGGAGCAAAGGCTTAGTGGGGAAGAACTCCTGAATTTTGATTACATTTAATCGCCAGATTAATTAAATGGCATGCATTTCGCATTCGCACACCAATTTATATCAGATTTCTTCAGCACAAAGGCACATGAAACGGTCAGTAAATATAAATTTATCACCTGTTGTCTGCGCACGACTTTTTGTTTTTGATATTTAGCGAAATGATGTCAGCTCCGAAGCGGCTGAAAATATGAAAATATTTATGAAAATGTTTGATGTGTGAAAATACACAATCCATATCTTTGAAGTGGCATATTGGCATAAACACAAATTGGTTCTGATATTTGTTTATTTATGGACGGTAGCCCAGTTTAGTGAGAGCTCCATTAATCCATCACTGGCATTGACCCCATATGCCACATTCAATATACTTCGAAAATGTTATCAGAGGCACAGTGAATGGTTTCCAATAAAAACGAATATTCAATAGTGAATTGTTTAGACTTGTAAAGCACTTACCACGCATTCTATGTTATGTTAAAAATATTTATTGCAGAGTATCGGTTTGCGCAACTAATAAATGTCAAAGGGGGTTGCGCAAAACGTAAAATATGCAATTACCGAGACCTTTTCTATCACCAAATACAGAAAACAAATTTTTTAAAGCTTCGATTGAAAACTGTGATTGAAAATTCAGACTGTAAAGATACACGCATGTGTTAAATATCTCGAGATACCTCAAACTCACAATGTGCGCCATGACGATCTTGCACAATCTTGCATGGTGTCAAAGGATGGTGCTTGATGGTGCACTAATAAGGCCTACACATCTAAACGTTCTGAGTGCGCATATATGTAGTAAAATATGTCAAACCTTCCAATGGAAACGTCTGAAAATATAAATAGCAGAAATATAAATAGCAACCCTCGTAAACGTTATTTTCACTTTAATTATTTGAGTACTCTATCTTCATAGTATTGCGGCCGCCGTAGCCGAATGGGTTGGTGCGTAACTTCTTCTTCTTCTTCTTAATTGGCGCTATAACCGCTTACGCGATTTTGGCCGAGTTTAACAAAGCGCGCCAGTCGTTTCTTTCTCGTGCTAACCGGCGCCAGTTGGACACACCAAGTGAAGCCAAGTCCTTCCCCGCCTGATCTTTCCAACGCAGAGGAGGCCTTCCTCTTCCTCTGCTACCACCAGCTGATGCCGTACTTTCAAAGCCGGAGCGTTTGTATCCATTCGGACGACATTCGCTGCGCTATGTCTATGTCGTCGTAAAGCTCATACAGCTCATCTTTCCATCGCCTGCGATATTCGCCGCTGCCGCAGAATCTTTCTCTCGAACAGTCCAAGCGTCGCTTCATTAGATGTGGTCATCGTCCACGCTTCTGCGCCATACGTTAGGACGGGCATGATGAGGGCCTTGTAGAGTGTTAGTTTTGTTCGTCGAGAGAGGACTTTACTGCTCAGTTGCCTACTTAGTCCAAAGTAGCACTTGTTGGCAAGAGAGATTCTACGTTGGATTTCAAGGCTGACATTGTTATCGGTGTTAATGCTGGTTCCTAAATACACGAAGTCTTTTACAACCTCAAAATTATAACTGTCAACAGTGACATGGGTGCCGACACGCGAGTGCGCCGACTGTTTGTTTGAAGACAGGAGGTACTTCGTTTTGTCCTCGTTCACCACCAGACCCATTCACTTTGCCTCTTTATCCAGTTTGGAGAAGGCAGAACTAACAGCGCGGTTGTTAAGGCCGATGATGTCAATATCATCGGCATACGCCAGCAATTGTACGCTGTTATAAAAAATTGTGCCTGAGCGATTAAGTTCTGCGGCTCGTACGATGCTCTCCAACATCAGGTTAAAGAAGTCACACGGCAGCGAGTCACCCTGTCTGAAACCTCGTTTGGTATCAAACGGCTCGGAGAGGTCCTTCCCAATTCTGACGGCGCTGCTGGTATTGAGCAACGTCATCTTACATAGCGTATTAGTTTTGCGGGGATACCAAATTCAGACATCGCGGCATACAGGTAACTCCTTTCCGTGCTGTCGAATGCAGCTTTGAAGTCGACGAAAAGATGGTGTGTGTCGATTCTCCTTTCATGGGTCTTTTCCAAGTTTGGCGTATTGTGAATATTTGGTCGATGGTAGACTTTCCAGGTCTGAAGCCACACTGATAAGGTCCAATCAGTTGGTTGACGGTGGGCTTCAGCCTTTCACACAATGCGCTCGCTAGAACCTTATAGGCGATATTTAGAATACTACCCGCGGTAATTGGCACAAATTACAGGATCGCCCTTCTTATGGATTGGGCAGAGCACACTTAAATTGCAATCGGCAGGCATGCTTTCATCCGACCATATTTTGCATAGGAGCTGATGCATGCACCTTACCAGCTCCTCGCCGCCATGTTTGAATAGCTCAGCCGGCAGTCCGTCGGCGCCCGCGGCTTTGTTGTTCTTTAGCCGCGTTATCGCTATTCTCACCTCCTCATGATCGGGTAGCGGAACGACAATTCCGTCTTCAACGATTGGGGTATCGGAATCTTCACATTCTCGGTGACATGCGCAGCTGTCACTGTTTAATAGGTTCGAGAAGTGTTCCCTCCATAATTTAAGATTGTTCTGTACGTCAGTCACCAGATCGCCGTCTTTGTTCCTACAGGAAAACGCCCCGGTCTTAAAACCTTCTGTAAGCCGCCGCACTTTCTGGTTGGTGCGTGACTACCATTCGGAATTCAGACAGAGCGTAGGTTCGAGTCTCAGTGAAAGACCGAAATGAAGACAAAGTTTTTTCTAATAGCGGTCGCCCCTCGGCAAGCAATGATAAACCTTCGAGTGTATTTCTGCCATGAAACAGCTACTCATAGAAAATATCTGCCGTTCGGAATCGGGTTGAAACTGTAGGTCCCTCCATTTGTGGAACAACATCAAAACGCCCGCCACAAATAGGAGGAGCCTCGGTCAAGCATCCAAAAAGGGTGTACGCACCAATCATATATATATATGTATGTATATCTTAATGGTAATAAAGCATCTTCTAAATAAAAAAACGATTTTATGCAATTTCTACTGTGGCATGCCCCTCTAAGGGCTACGATATTAGAGAATGTAGGAAGCCGCTCTCACTTGTGTATCAACACAGCACCACACTTTGTTGGGTTCCCGGCCACTTTAGGTTTGAGGGAACTGAAATAGCAGATGAGTGTGCGAAAAAAGGCTTTGAGCTTGACTTTCAGCGAGTGGTAGAGGGCATAAGCATTCCTATAAACAAACTGTACACTGCGTTTGACTTGAGCGTAATCGCGTTTTGGCTCGTCTTCCTAATCACTGTATCGTATTTCAGACTGAAGATCTAGCTTTAATGAGGTAGATGTCTGGCTAGGTAAAAATGTGACTACATTTAGAGAAAACTACATCTATTCTGATACCCGCCCATAAGAGCCCTTTACGATAACTGCGAACTGGCAGTGCTCCACAACGGCAACATCAGCCACCCATTCACCACCAACGCAGGCGTAAAGCAAGGTTGTCCCCTGTCGCCCCTTCTCTTCGCCATCGTCGTAGGCGACGTAATGAGCTAATTGACTCTGCAAAAAAGAGGCATCATGTACAATTTCACCAGACATCTTGCGGACTTAGACTTCGCTCTCTCACAAACTCACTGATATGCAAGCGAAGGCGAACAGACTAGTCGCGCTGGCACGCACTGTCGGACTGGGGGTCAACATCGCCAAGACAAAGGCTATGAGAGTCAACCACAACTATCCGCAGCTATTTGACATGAGTGCCATGGCATAGTGACATACCAAGGAATTGTTGGGCAGACAGGCTAGCGAGAGAGGCCACTACCACTCGCCTCCCTCTTCATATGAAGATTGTAATTGTACGCCTTTTAATCTATATACAAACTGCGTGGTACAAGTAGCATTGTAACTTCAGCCAATACAAGATGGATTGATAGTCTGCCATATAACGCAAAAATAATTTTGCCAAAATGTGACATCAGCCGCTGAAAAGCCCTACTTAATTGATCTAGGGAAAACGTCTCTATGTTAGTTGGTTTGATAACGGGTCACTGTTTTCTAGGTCGACATGTTCAAAGATTGAACGTACCTCATTTTGACTATTGCAGAAACTGCAAGAATGAGTAGGAGGGAGAATCTGTCAGAAATCGTATCTGTCAATGTACTGCGTGGCATGCCACTAGGTTTAGAAACGTTTGCTCATCGATAACTTCCCTTTTCTTCCATTCTTCTATTTGTGCCGTAGGCTCAGCGTTCTCTGTTGAATAAAAGTGAGATCAAAATGCGGGTACAGGTAATATTTGACCACGCAGATGTACTTACATACACTTCTGTTATTTCATAAAAATAGAATTCGACATTTTTTTTGTTTTCAATTTTTATAATTAAATACACCATTTTTATTTACAGATATTTTGCATAGTTTTTTCTTTGTTTAGCTGCTGTCTAAGTCAACTGTTATTCATACATATACATATAAAGTGTCATAAATACAAGTCGACCAACATAAACGCGATGAGGTTATACAATAAGTAATAGATAAGCTTTCCAAACTTATTAACTTAAAATTAAACAAAGCAAAACTAACCTAAAAAATACGAAATTAAATAGGAAATGACATAAAGAAAAATACATTACAATACAATCAATAATACCCTTACGAGTAAATGAGTTTGCATATGATGCATTCTCCTACTTTTTTTATCGAACGAATTAATCGAGCGATTTTTGACGCTTAAATTATTTTAGTAAAATTTTTATACTCATACAATTATTTTTTTAAAAAATAGTTTAGTTGTATCCATTATTTGCGCACACGTCCGAAAGTTGCGGCAACTCTCTTTAGGCTTAGATTAAGACACAGCAAACCTGTCCGCCTTGGCAATCGGTACCGGGTCGCTGTAGGACCTCGGCACATCTATCCATGCAGATGCCCAAATGCTGTTCACACGGTGCGGGCCTCAGTGGCACTAATGCGATGTGATTCGTGAATGTAGCGATGTAGTCGATTCCGAAGATTCAGGTGGGTGGTGTCGATTTGTGACGAATGGGTTCAGCGGCGGAATGCATTCAAGTCGACGAAGACACAGGCGAATGTTGAGTTTCAATTAGATTGTTGCATAGAAATACGCAAAACAGGAATTGGGTGGATAGCGGATTGGTGGTGGCATGGTAAAGAGTGGCGGGTGGTGGCGAGGTGATAGTTAGAAGCAGAATGAAGAAGAATATAAATTGGGAGAGAGAGAGAGAGTTAGTTAGTGTGAAAGAAGTACCAATTTAAATTGTTAGCATATTTTTGGTAGGATAAAATATTTTTTCAAAGGAATTGTGTTTGAAGTAGTTTTGTGTGTTTGTTTGATTTTTTTAGAGGTTTTCAGGATTTACTGTCGAAAATTGTGTAAATGTAAGTTGTGTACCCAAATAGTGTGAGTTTAAGGCATGGAATACTTACATTCGTAGCAACACTCGACGCCACGATGTGTATTGGATGGACAGAGTCCACGATTCGTGGTCGGTTCCAAACAGTCACTGGTGTGCACACATAAACCACCAACCAAGGCGCATTCACGGTCACCAGGGTAGACTTTCACGCCTTGCATCACTGAAATTATTAAAAAATTGTGTAAATTAATCAACAGTTTATTTAAATTAATCAAATTTTAATTCAGAAAAATAAATGTCCTCACAAGAACAGTTTTGTAAGTGAAATATGAAGGACAAATCGATTAGTATCATTTACCCCTTTCCATCCCGCTATATAGTAAAATTAAAGTATCTTTTTATCGAAATTCATCTAATATGATTATGATTTGAAGCTCAAGCGCAGAATATTTTATCAGGATCGGAGCACAGTTACGTAATTATCCCTACATAATATCATTCTCTATTTAGTAATCCATTTCTGTTACGAAGTTATTGATATTTGAGTGTCGTGTTGTTGATTTTGAAGTCCGAGTACGCCATAACTCAAAATTTACCAATCTACTATTCGTTTTGAAATTTTGCACAGTACTTCTTTACTGTTTCTTCAAAACGCTCGCTCGAAACATTCTCAATTATGCGCAACAGAATTAAAACGTGTGTTGTAAATTTTATTTTTTTTTCTGTGAGATATTTTATTTTTGACGACTAATTTTTACTTGAAATAAATAATTCACTAGGTATCTTTGAGAGGCAATGGGTTGCAAGTAATCCTTCACTACATACTCGTATTTGACGACAGGAATGTATCCCAGAAGCTTGACGAGTAGACTAGTAATTCCCGTATTTAAAAAAGGCGAGAAATCTCTTTGCGAAAACTACCGGGAAATCACACTTTTAGCACCACTTACAAGTATTATTGCTGTCAGACTAACTAAGGCGGCGGAATCAAGTTTAGGCGAATACCAGGGTGGTTTTCGGCTCAACCGATCAACAACGGATCAAATATTCATGCTTTAGTATAATCTCGACAAATGCTATGAAGCAAGCTTTTTATAGCATCCTGCGCGGGAAAATCTCCGAGACTTTTACACATCTGGACATTAATGCCAAACTAACGCCTGTAATTATGGCCAATTCAACAAACACCACTGGATCCGATCATTTTAAAATTGCATGCGTGATCAAGCAAGCTAATACTTTATCCACGTCGGTCTTCAACATGTTACTACATTTTGCTATAAAAAAGGAGTAAATTCGGAAAACCTTTTCATTAGATCGGCTATTCATAGCTACTCTAGCTCACAATAAAAAATACCTCTCCGGAATCTTCGAGGATATCGAACAAAGCGCCAACAATGACGGTGTGAAGATAAATGAAAGTAAAACGAAGTACCTAAAGCTTTCGCGATGCGAAAGGAAACGCCGACCGGAAGTTATAACTATTGGAAGCTATTCTTTTGAAAGTGTACAGCAAGTTAAATACCGCGGTGTTGTACTTAAACACGACAACAATATGCACGACACAATACAACACCGAATTGTGGCCTCAAATATAAAATATTTTGCCGATCTAAATCTTCTAAAATGAAAAGTTCTCACACGTGGGGGCAAGCTGTGCATTTACCAAGCGGTAAGACGCCCCGTTCTTATTTATGAATGCGGTTAATTTTTTTCCTATGATTCTGTTCCGAGTTATGATGTGCATCCCAAAATATGTAATTGTTTTTTAGGCGCCTCTTTAGGTGGACGCTATTCCCTCAATTTTAAAACAAGAAGGAGAGTAAAAGTATTTTGCATTTGGTCAAAACTTATAGAGAATCGTTGCTTTACTCAAAAAACCGGTACAAGGGAACAGTTTTGAAGAAGGAACTGAGCAGTTCTTCCTAGTCAGAAGTTATACGACTTAGTTCGAAGTTTTTCTTCTGACAAGTTCTTAAAAAGTATCAAACGATCAGCTGCGACGCGTTGTCAACAAAAGCAGAAAGCGTCACAGGCTGGATATAGTGATGCTGTAAATAACCATTAAACAAGTTTGTAGTGAGGATGTGGCAACAAAATGGTGTAAAGGCACTAATTGGATTCTTGGTGAATCCCCACTTCAACCCACCAACCATGATTTTAATAATTGTGGGGTACTAATGAAGACTCTGGAAGTGTAAGCATTTAAAACCCAGATAGAGCAATATTTTGTTATCAAGTCGACTGACGTTCCTGTACAAATTTGTAGTTGCTTTCCCGTTATTCGCTCTTAAGAGAGTATTATTATTGTTTGAAACTTCCGCGGGACGTGGTACGAAGTGTAAAGGAGCAGGCAAACTAAACCTAATTTACGGCAGATTTAAAACAAAATTTCAAAAATTATCATGAAAACAGGCATTGATAGGATAAAAAGAACATGGAAAGAATCTGAATAGATACCGAAAATACTTCTGTACTTATTAGTTATGAACGATCATCCAGCTAGGTTCAAAAGTATTTACTTAAGTGCCTGTCAAATGGTGTGAATGGAGTAAATGTTCCATGGAATGGGGGGATATACCCAATTGGCGCGCTTTCGTTCTATTGAAAAATGATATTTTTGTTTCATAAATACTTCTGCTGAAAAACTGAATTTTCCAAATTAGCACTTCAGCCTTTAGCAAAAGCCTTTAAGAAATGGTTTTTAACCACACTGAAAGCAGTGTAAGCCGTAAGTGTATGCATTTTTTGGGCAGATATTGTAAAGTAATTATGATGTAATAGATTATAGGATTATAAACCCTTTCCATTCACTGAATTAACTGCAATTTTAGCAAAGACTAGTGGCAGTTTCTTTAATGCTCTTTAGCTGGTCTGATTCTGAAGAGGTACAAACTAATGGTATGTATTTTCAACTTAGCAAAAACTTTTGCTACTAAAATAAAGGGTATTTCAAAAGTGATGTCAAGATGTCAGTAATGAATAATTCCTAGTGCGTGACTACCATTCGGGAGTGCCTGCGTTCGAATCTCCGTGCATGAAACACCACAATGATAGGAAGTGGTCGCCCTCGGTAAGCAATGGCAAACCTGAGAGTGTATTTCTGCCATGGAAAAGCTCCTCATAAAAAATGTCTGCCATTCGGAGTCGGCTTAAAACTGTAGGTCCCTCCATTTGTACAACAACAGCAATAAAAAAATTGGAGGACGAGCTCCGCCAAACACTCAAAAAGGGTGCAAGCGCCAATTATACATACATACGATCTGTCAAGTTGCCAGATGTTCACGTTCACACAAAATGCATGACTTTTTGGGTGGAAATAATCGGCCGACCGCGTCGATAAATTCAAAGCTAAACGAAAAAATTCCAAGGTGCTATCGAGGATAGAAAAAGGACTCGCTAGACGTTCTGTTTGGGAATATAACTGCTGTAGCGCAAAGTGTTGCTGAACAACCTTGAACCTTCATGATGGACATTTAAATTATGTAATTTTTTGGCGTATAATTGTTAAAGCCACATTTTGAAGCATTACAAGCAAAACAGATGAGTCGTAATATTTGTAAGAAAAAATTAAATAAATATATGAATGAAATATCTGGTCAAGAAAAAAAATACAAATGCAATAAACAAAGAGTTGTCTCGCAAAAATGCAGTCAGCTTTTGCGTCTTGTCATAAATTCTGTGACAAATTTTAGAATGCATAGGGCAAGAACAAATTCGTAGAAAAAACTTTCGTTAGTTTTGCATTTGTTCGTATGCATTGTCTACTCATAAATTATACAGGGCCCGCCATCTATCGTTACGGATTTGAACTAGGTATTATTTGAAGAATGGTAACACTTAGCTGTCATCTGATTTGACAGAAAATTAGTTTTAATTCTTCTGCTGGACGAAAATGGTTGTGTATACGCTCAAAGAACGCTGGGAAATATTGCGAAATTACTTTGAAAAGATGGCGCTACTTGCCACACAGCGAATGCTACGATCAATCTTTTGCGCACTGTCTTCGAAGATCGCATTATCAGCCGAAATTCTGATATCGTTTGGCCGCCTCGAAGCTGCGATTTGACGAAGTTGGATTATTATCTTTGGCGTGCCGTGAAAGACCAGTGTTATGCTAACAAACCAGCAACAATTGATGCACTGAAGACCAACATACGCGATGTCATAGCTGAAATACAGCCGCATACAATCGAAAATGTGTTGAAAAATTGGCCCGATCGTATGGGATGGTGCATGGCTAGCCGAGGCAGCCATATGAATGAAGTTGTGTTCCATCATTAATCGGAAGGATTATACTTCAAAATAAAAACAACATTTTGGAAAAATATTGAGTAGTTTCTTTTTTATAGCATTTTTAATTCCGTAAAGTTATATGGCGGACCCTATATTTATGTACGTGGCACATTTCGCTCGTTAACAATGGAAGGGGCGTTAAGGGAAATCGCTTTGCCGTGATTGCAATACAAAAGTGTAGTAAAAGAGCAAGTTAGATTTACGAATTGCTGAAAAAACTTATTGTAATATTTCGAGAATGTCTAGTTAATGCACGATCAATTTTTTTCCCAAACATCTAAAGTGACAGACAGAAAAATAAGTGGTCGTCCTCGCGTGCTTCGAACCAGTGCCATAAAAGCCGTTCGAGAAAGAAATCGCAGTAATTCCCTTAGCAAGCAGAAAATCATGTCCAGGGAAATTAATGTATCGACCAAATACAAATCGAGACTAATTAGAAATGATCTCCACATGAAAGCCTTCCGTCGCTCAACTGCTCATCTTTTGAAAATGCGCTTGAAGAAAATTTGACTTGATAGATGCAAACAGTCAACGGTCATAAACATATACTTTTTACAGATGAGAAAATTCTCACTGTCAAAGAAGTTTTTAAATTCGCAAAAAACGTTGATCCAAGGGTTCAGCGTGGACACCATCAAGCCTCCGTATTGGTTTGTTGGGGAGTATCTTGTAAAGGCGTTACATCTCTTCATTTCTGCGAAAAATGTGTTAAGACCGGGGCAAAAGTGCACCAGGAGGATGCCTTCGAAGGCGTGGTCAAGCAGTTGAACAGTGCTCTATTCAATGGAGAGCGTTGGATTTTCCAGCAAGATTCCGTTCCAGCTCATAAAGCAAAAACTAGCTAAATATAAAATAACGTTGCTGGGTTCATAGCCGCAGAAGATTGACCTTCTGGAAGTCCACATCTGAATCCATTGGACTACAATTGGTGGCCAGAATTGGAGAACATGGCCTGCCGAAGACCTCACAGAAATTTGGAGAGTCTCAAACAATCTTTGGTTCGAGCAGCGACGTCAATATCCATGAAAACCGTGCGTGCTGCAATAGCTGAATGGCCTAATCGTTTGAAGGCTTGTGTAAAAGCAAATGGTGACCAATGAAAATAAAAATTTTTTTAATTCTTCAAATAAATTTTTTTTAAATTAACTTATATATTATAATTTCGTATCCATAACGGACTTAACTTGTAACAGAACTGATGGCAGGACTAAGTGTATATGTAATTGGCGCTCACACTCTTTTTGGGTGTTTCGCAGAGCTCCTCCTCCCATTTGTGGCGTGCATCTTGGTGTTATTCCACAAATGGAGAGACCTACAGTTTTGAGCCGACTCCACGGCAGATAGTTTTTGTGAGGAGCCATTGTCTGCTGAGTGGTGGACAGGTATACTTATATATTTAAAAAATATACGTATTAAATACCCCGATTTGTGTTTTTTGTCGAAAATGCCGATAAAATCACAGAAATAATCGAAATTGATTGCGCAAAAATGTTACGCAAAAATAATGGATTTCTTTTCCCCCAAACTAATATTAATTTCCTAATACATATCTTATTGCTTTTTGAAGCCTATAAAATTCAAATAATTATTTTAATTAAATTATAAAAACTTCCGGACTATTTTTCCAAAACTTATTAATCATTATGCACCTTTTTTCAACGCACGTATACAGTTTTTTGGTGACATCATGAAATATATTTTTGTATTCAAGCCATGGTATTTGCAATAAGCCGCATTGACGGCTTTAAACGCACAATATTGGAATTCGAAAAACAAATACCATTGGAATCACGAGTTTTAAGCTAATAACCTTTAGCGTCTATGCTTAATCATTTTCTTCTTATTTGCGTAATTTAAACCATAACATAATTAAACCACACAAAAACACATAATTTTTTTTATCTACGAAGAATTTGTGAGGAGTGCAATGGTTTTTGTCACATTTTTTAAAAGAAACTATTATATTATTGATAATATACACTCACGGTAGTATTCTGGCACATTGTCGATCAGGTTGTCATCCGTGCCGGCACTGATGCCATTTATCGGTACCTGTGCAATCAGTAGAACACTCAGCAGGTACGAGAAAACTTTGCAGGACATGCTATTTTTTATGTTGGTTAATGCTTGCGTTAAAGTTTTTTTTAAATACAATTTGTTGTTTTGAACAATAAAACAACCAGTATAAAGCTTAATTTTTCACACAACGGATTCCACTTTACTGAACACTAAAATACTAGTCGATTTTAAGCACTCAAAACGTTTCGCTTTTTTTGCGATTGGGAGAATGAAAATTAGCGAAAGTAATAAAATGTTGAAAATTCACGATCTTCCAAAAAATGTCCAAATGTTTCTTTGCTACACTTGACTGCGCGCCAGTTCGTTCACAACTGAATGTTCTTAATTATGCAGTGTTTCCTTTTAAACAAATCTCCAAATTAGCCGCAAATATTTAATTACTCTATTACGTTGAGCGTTTTGTTTATACGAATATACACAAAGATGTACATATGTACGTATGTATGCACGTACGTATGCTCAGAGGTTGCTCGCTGTGATTCGTTTTTAAGTTTTTTTTTTGTTTGTAAAGTTTGTTCCACACAATTTTTGATTTTTATTGTTTTGTTTTTATATTTTTAATACTCAGCGACTATGAAAAAACGATCTTTCACGCCTCGTTGCAATTCGATGAATGAATTTCTCAGTCCAATTGAATGGTAAATGTTGCCACTGGCTGTTTCTGTTGCTGTCGCTTTGCCTTTTATTTTGGCTCTCACAATTGGCGATCGGTAAAGCCAAAAAGAGAGCGGTACTCGTTGTGGGACCGAATAGTTCAATTGACGTTTTGTGCAAACAAATTATACGTACATATGTATGTGCATGTGTGTGTATGAACTTTTCCTCCTTCGAATGAAGATCAACAAAAATCTATACGATGAAAAAAGTACTGATGAGTTATCAGTGAAGGGAATCTTATTTTATTGTTGCATTTTGTGTTTTTATTCTTTTTTGCATCTTTTCGACCAACGAAAAAATGGATTATTTACTATATGCATGAATATAATTGTATTGCATACAGTGGCGGTTATAAAAATGTTAATAGGTAGTCAAATCGCGATTGAAGTGGCATAAAAATATTACGCTGGTTATTTTGTGCGGCATACTACATTTTCTGAGTATAAATAGAGGTGCTACCAATAGAATTAAATTAATTACGCCTATTTTAACTATACTCAGGAATGATAGAATACCATACAAGATGGTAACTGATTGTCCGCTGCAATTCTGGTCAAGAGGTCCCGCAACTGCACCACCTCTCTGTTGGATAACGGGTTGACGGTGACCCGCTGTCAAAATTAGAACACATTTAAAGAATGAAATTTCACGGAATTGCGGCAGGTACGGATTTCTTGTCGACGGCTATTTTTGCGGCGGGAAAATATTTAGATTCTATAGATTTCTATTTTCTTCGCCGGGTAAAAGAGTCAGGGTTGCTTATCTGATCACTTGATGGCAATTTGTTTGTTTACAAGCAACAGCGGGCGAATAATAAGCAAGTAATATTTTATTTGCACTGGAAAACCCGTAAAATATCGATAATTTAGAAAGAAGTTGTTCTTTTGTCACAATGTGCTTCAACGATGTGCTGCACAAATATAGCAAACAAAAAGATTTAACTCCAAAATTAATTTTATTGTAACCACAAAATGTGAACTGAAGCCCGTCCTCGACGCAATTGTGTTTAATCGACTGAATTTTCGGATGGAAGAGGTTCAGTTGATCACCATCCTTCAACGTGTTGCCCGCTGTTTCGCTGCAATTCTGTTTCGGGTCTGAGAGGAATATGAAAATGCGAACACGCATGCAAGACGAAGAAGAAATTTCCCAAACAACACAGGAATAAACTGCACCAGTGTGACGCCACACACGCAGCTATTCTGTCAAATGCACTGAGAGCGGAATGACGGTACAAGATGGGCGCCACCTTTGAATTTTGTGCGTAATGAACGATACTGCCTGGTCCGCTCTGTTAAGGTAAAAACTACTCTCTTTGTTTGAGAAATTTCTGAAATTTTTTTCTTCAGTTGTTCACATTATTATGTCCTCCACTGTGTGTGTATAAATATATACATATAGCATTTATTGCACGCTTGTATGTACGTATGTGTGCATATACATTTATATTTATGCGATTAATATTTGCAATTGGAGGCGTAACATTACCCATATTTTTTCATCAAATCAACATTTTGTGTCATGAGACCAAAGCTATCACGTGGCCTTAACCAACAGCTTCATTAATAGTTCGAGAGCAGCACAGCAACCAAGCAAGGAAGAGTTCCGGTTATGTTGGGTTTTAATTAAACGCAAACGAGCTTTTTTAATTGAGGGAGTATTTTGCAGTTCTCATAAAATACATAAGGTCATGTGAATCCATGCATATACACATATGGGTGTGTGTGTGTGTACATATGTATATAAGGATGTTTGATCAGAAAGTTCAAGAAACTATTCAAGAAATAGAAAATGTTGTTACATATTGCAAAAAATGCAATATTTCAGTTTTGTTACAAGCCTATTAATAACTCCTAACAAGGCACATAAAATAATGCAGATGGTATTTGCATTTTTTATGGTACATAAGCATATGCCTATATATGCACTTGCTTACCAGTTTGCGTAGAGTCCACAGCAATCGCGTACACACTTCGTAGTATGCGTGAAGTACTATAAGTCCGCATTTTATTTACAACGTGACTTTGATTGTTTTGGCGGCAAAACCCCCGATCGTAGCGATTGCGTATGCAACTTGAATGCGGAGTGTTGTTTAAATAATTACACAGTGCGACATCAAAAATCAAACCGCACCGGACCTTTTTTTTCTGAAAATATACCTATTCAATAGCAAAACCCTCGCTGGGTTTTTAAAAGTTAGCTCGATTTTTTTTTTTATTGCGTTTTGAAGTTTTCTATTTTCATGAGATTTTGGAGTTTTACCTGTACGCTAAATTTTACTTATAAATCGACCTTTGTTTGATTTAATCGATTTATTTTGTCATAGCTTGATGCAGAAATTTCGTACATGTAGAAATAAACTTATTTTGAGAAGAACCTATATCTCAATACGCAATTTTGAATACCAAAATTTCGAAAAATTGTATGTTTTTACCATTTTTTCTGTAATTATGAAAATAATTTTTTTTACCTGTTCTAAGATCGCAGCAGTCTTGCGAGATTAGGTCAGTGCATAACAACTCCTAAAACACATTTGACGCGCTAAATATTTTCCATAGTTAAATTCTTTTAAATATTTTACTATCAGTAAAAATAATAAATATATATTTGAATTTATTAATTTCATTTACGTGAATTTTTTATGAATTAAGAAAATAAAAAATGTACAATTGTCCTGCAAATATTAACGTTTTCTGCTATTGTTGTGGACGTTTCACACCAGCGAGTGAAAAGCATGGATCAATCAGTGATGATTTTACTGTGGCATACAGACATCATTTTGATCGTGAAGTTATTTTGAATGTACCTTGGGCGCCAAACATAGTGTGTAGAGCTTGTTATGTTGGTTTAGTTAATTGGTTGCACAAAAAACAACGCAGAATGCCAATGATATGGCACAATCCAGAAGAACATGATCGAAAAAATTGTTATAGTTGTGCAAATACTGTGATCGGATTGAACAAAAAGAAAGCGAAAAACAAAAAATACGTTTCAGTCCAGTGTGTACAATTACCGCTTGATCATAATGAAAATATTCCAGTGCCAAAATGTCCCAATTTTGATGCTTTAAGTGAATATTTTTCTGTTATGGCACAGCCATCATTATTTGATATACATTCCGAGTATGTTCCCGAACCATCAACGTCAGACCAGCCGATTCTAATAACGCAAAGTAAATTAGATGAAATTGTTGCTAAATTGGAACTAACACAGCGGAAATCAGAAATATTAGCATCAATGTTAAAATCAAATAACTTGTTAGAAAGAGGTACGAAAGTTACGGCGTATCGAAATAGGAAAGAACAATTCAATCATTGTTTTACGGTTAATGAGGAAAAGACGTTTGCTCATTGTCACAATATTGTAAAGTTGATGAGTGAAATGGGAATTAAATACAGTCCAGACGACTGGAGGCTATTTATTGACAGTTCGAAATTTAGTTTAAAAGCTGTTTTACTTGACAAAACCAACTCAAAGCCGTCGGTACCAATTGCGTACGGAACCGATACCAAAGAAACATTTGAAAAAATGGATCGCATTTTAAAATTGGTCGATTATCAAAATCACAATTGGCGTGTATGTTGTGACTTGAAGGTGATTGCTATGCTTACCGGTCTTCAAGTTGGCTACATTAAACACATGTGTTTTTTGTGTGATTGGGATAGTCGTTACAAAGGGGATCAATACCAAAAAAACAATTGGAAAATGAGAGATGAAAGTGAAAAGAAAGACGCCAATAGAATTCACAAGGAACTTGTATCATCCAAACAAATTATTTTGCCACCACTTCACATCAAGCTAGGAATTGTGAAAAATTTCCTGATGGTTGTTGCTAAAAGGGATGAGGGGTTTTCCTGCCTACGTGACATTTTTCCGAAGATCAGTGATGCAAAATTGAAAAATGGTGAGATTCTGAGATACATTTATTTTCAGATGCACACATATACATCATTTATTTGTATATATATTTTTTCATATTTTTTTAAATTTCTTTCAGGCGTTTTAAATGGTCCTGACATTCGCAAATTGGTAAAGGCTGAAGACTTTAACAGGGTCCTAATAAACAATGAAATCGTTGCGTGGGAATCGTTAAAAGAAATAATAGTTGGACTTTTAGGCAAACATCGTTCTCCAAATTACAAAGAATCTGTGCGACGAATGCTAGATGCTTTTTCCAAAATTGGGGTCCATATGTCGCTAAAAATTCACTTTCTTCACCAACATTTGGACTATTTTAGTCAACAATTGTCGACAGAATCAGATGAGCAAGGAGAGCGCTACCATCAAACTGCGATGCCATTTGAGTCAAGATACCGAGGAAAACGAGCTCCAGGTGCCATACTAGCCGAAATATGTTGGTGGAGTAAACATATTTTTCAATACGACCAGGAAGAAAATGAAGGAAAATGGAGTAACCAGGAGGAAAAAGAATATGAGGTAGAAGAAGAAGAGACAGGCATGGAATTCTTTACTGATGAATCTGATTACTCTGATAATGATGATGTTGAAATTCAATCATTGTCGAAAAGAGCTCGTCTCTAAGGTTTTAGTATGTAAAAATTCTTTATTTTAATAAAAAAAAAAAAATTATAAGAATTCAAGTCTATATTCTTTCTACTTAATCTATTTAATATTTTTACCTACAGAGTTTTTAGATATTTAAAAAAAAATTATTTTTATGAAGAAAAATCTTGTTAAAAATTTATTTTTTTAGAAAATAACAAACTTAAAGTTCAGTTTTATGTTTTTATCTTATAAATAACTTTTTTAGTACATTTTGCAACATTTTTGCTAGGAGAAATAGTGAGAAATTTTAATTATTTTCATAATTACAGTAAAAAATGGTAAAAACATATAATTTTTCGAAATTTTGGTATTCAAAATTGCGTATTGAGATATAGGTTCTTCTCAAAATAAGTTTATTTCTACATGTACGAAATTTCTGCATCAAGCTATGACAAAATAAATCGATTAAATCAAACAAAGGTCGATTTATAAGTAAAATTTAGCGTACAGGTAAAACTCCAAAATCTCATGAAAATAGAAAACTTCAAAACGCTATAAAAAAAAAAATCGAGCTAACTTTTAAAAACCCAGCGAGGGTTTTGCTATTGAATAGGTATATTTTCAGAAAAAAAAGGTCCGGTGCGGTTTGATTTTGATGACCCCAAAATTGTCGCACAGTGTTATGTGACAATATTTATGCGAGTGCAATGTTTGCCATGCTGACTTAAAGTCGATAGAATAGACTTTACTATGTAAGCCTGCTGAGATTTCTTCAATCCCATGCGAAAGGTAAGGATATAAAAAATTATGCACACCAACAGCACTTTCCGATTTAACCAAAACTAACAACATAGTAAGTTTTACTAAATATGTAACATAAGTCTTCATTCATTTCTTCAGTCTCATATGAAACATGTATACATATATATTTAAATACACTGCAGAACTATGACAAAGAAACTAATTGACAAGTTTTGACAATTTATTTACTTCTTATTTAGTTGGAGTTACTTTTCCATGAAAATATGGTTCATTCCCCGAATGTGTGGCGTTGACCATAAAACTCTCCGACATGAATATACTGGAAGTTTTTGAAATGCGGCTTCTCCGGAGATTGCTCAAGATACCATGGACCGGCCACGTTTCTAATGAAGAAGTGCTGCGCAGAGTTCACGGCGACAGACAACTTGTATTACTTTTAAATTGTATGATCGCTTACACTCGATTACGAACAGCAAATAAAGAAGAAGAAGTGTTGCGTAATTTCTCCACATAAAAGGCAAATTCATGGGTTTGTTATATGAAGGAAATGCGCAAATATCGTAAATATTTAAAATTTTAATACCTGTGCAAATTGGATTCAAAATACAAAAAAAATTGTAACAGGCCACCCAGAGTTGCTCCTGATATTCAGAAGCTGAATTTTTCACATTATATTTTATTTGCATATACGAAAATAGTTCATTATCATCTTATGAATATCAATTTTAGTATTCAGAGTATGAAAAATGGGCAATATTGATGTTTGGAAAGGTGCCAAGTAGCGTTTTATGAAAGGTATTTTAGTGCCGTTATATTGGAGGTCCGATATGCGTACCAAGAGATTCATTGAAGTAGATTCATTTTTGCTCGAGTTGCCGTGCGCTCGACGAACGGACATTTAAATTCTCTTTTTTTTAATTTTGTGCAAACTTTATTTTTTTAAATATTCTACTTGGATGTCAATGCAAATCTGCATTCGCTTAAACCAATTTTCAAACCACTTTTGCTACTCAGTGGAGGTATCCACCCCACTTCTTCGGACTTTGAAAAACGTTAACCTCGCATTTTATTTTTGAAGAAGATCATTCAAATTTTAGCAACATCTAACTTGCACTTTATTGTATTAGAATTTAATAGGATGCGTGGCCAATATGCTTTTAGACTCTGATTAAAAATTTTGAAATTTTTGTAAAAATTTGTCGAATTTTATATAAAACATGTAAAAAGTTTGAAACTATTACTTACTATTAAAAAAAAATTTAATAAAAATAAATAAATGAATAGTTAAAATTTGTCAAAATGTTGAGGTGCTATATTTTCTTCGCGGGCTGTGTACATTTTGCTGAAATTATTTGGTACATGATTTGGTTTTACTCGTGCAACACAAATAAACTGGAAAAGATCTATAATGTATATTTTCTACATACAGTGGCTCACATAAGTATTTTGCATGAGTTTAAGTAAATTAAAAAAAAAATGCTTTTCTTAATTTATTTATATAAATACATTTTTTTACACGTCATTAAAACTAAAGGTCATAAAACTATAAGTCAATAAACATAAATCATCTTCATTCAGCAAAATTTAAAAATAACTGTTATTCTTCATATTAACTCACCAATACGTAAAAAAAATGAGAATTCATTACTCATATAAATACATAATTGGCTCTTACACCCTTTTTGGTGGGTGTTTACCGAGCTCCTCCTCTAATGGAGGAGTATAAATAAATGTACGAGCTATTTCTAATAATATGTCATATGATAACCATTATTTTTGTAAACGGCGTGTAAGCGTCTTAAAATAGATACTACCAACTCTGAATTAAGTTCAGCATTGTTTTTTTACCATTCCTCGAGCAAACCGCCGTGAGGTAACTTTTTGATGAAATTTTGCATTCCCACACAGTAGTTTTGGGATGGTTGGTTGGTTAGAATCCAACTAGCGCTGGTTCATTCAAAATCCAACTAGCGCTTCCGCATTTTGTTGCCACATCCTTGTTACCAACTTGTTTAACAGTTATTTACAGCAAGACTATATCCAGTCTGTGCAGTTCAGGAACCTTATTAGGCTGTTGACGTCTAAGCCAGACAGTTGCTCGAGACTCTCGAACAGCGGTTTGCCCAGGGTTAACATTTTGTCCTTCCATAGATTACAACTGTGACAGTATGTGTTGTGAGGGATGCCCATTTTGGCGGCTTGTTCTCCGATAGACCAGAAGCCAGTTATGACTGCCGATGGTCTACAGGCGTCCCGTCGTTTCATGTTTATCAGTGTCGGCGATTGCTTGAGGTTGTAGGTGGGCCATAACGTCCTGCTGATTTTGCATTTCGTCTGGCCTCTCCATCTACAGTTTGGGGAGGTGTTCGCAAATACTTTGTGCGGAAGAGTATCTAGATTTTAACATCATAAGCTGCAAGTTTTTTAATGGCTATCGTGTTTAAATAAGAACTCGAGCACTTTGTGCACTGGCCTGCTTGACATATCATATATGTACAGTTTGTCAAGAATGAGTTTGCACATTAAAAAAACCCAATATCTCAACTAAAGGTTTCAAAAATACAGCTTTTAATATTTGAACTGCTTTTTTTTTAAACAAATATTAATTTAATTGCGTAATTGAGGGAGAAAAATCCGTAAACGACGTTTACTGAGGTTTCAAAAAATTATGGCAGTAATACGCACTCGAAATTCGATATTACATTTTATAATAAGTAATACGAGAACACACGTTTATGGACACGCGCTTTTTTCTGTTATAGGTATGAATGCATAGTTAATAATACCTAACAAACCTTTTATTAGAATTATGTCTACAAACCTGTTTTCTTTGCCGGCATCCATTTTATTTAGTTTTTTATTTTGACGCTTTTCATTACAAGCGTAAAAATAGTGATCTATTACACAGAAAACACAGAGTTGTATGTCAAAAAGTATGGTTATTATCTAGGATTATTTTATAATCTCAGATTTTGGGAGAGGAATTTTGTATGGGAAATCTCGCTTTTTAATTACGAATTGGGAGTTAAGCACGAAAAAGTAGATCATCTACTTATACATATGTGAACTTATCATAAGGGTCACCACTTTAGGCATTAATTATGCTATTAGGTCGAAGCCGTTATTTTAAACCTTGCATATAGCAACACTTCTCATTATTTGTGACAGTTAGTTAGTGCGACAGTTAATTGACACCTAAAAATGCAGAGATATTTGTTTTTGTTGTATTTTTGTTTTTTGTGAATTTTCAATTTTGTTTATGGAATTATCTTAAAATGCTGTATGTAATTATAATTCATACAAAAAAGTTTTATAGAAATAGAATAATGAAATATTATATTTTCTCCATTCTCGGAAGACGAATTTTGCCATAAAAGTTAATTCGTACGAAAAGGGTTAGTTACATTTTAATTCCATTTCTCAACCTACCCTGAAGTAATAAATAAAACAACTTGAGTATAGTTGAAACTCTTAACGAAAACACTCCTGTTTTATTTCGTCACGGCCGTTATTTATATGCACATTTAATTTTTTTGCTTTCACAGAATTGAGAGATGCGAAAGTCAAAACGAAGTGGAATGGGCAAGACAGTATTGTCCGCTAACTTTTTAGCAACAGTTTTAATTTCTATGCTTTTGAGTACTTTTTCTTTAGAATTTGTTCTAAAATAAAAAATATCCTTTCCAAGAGGACATCAGGGATTTATTAAGTAGCTGAAGTTGGCCTACACAGGGTAAAAATTAAACATCTTCCATCACCTGTTTGCGTCACCTTATTACTGCATCGGTAAAGAACTCTGAAAAGCGTAGAAAGTACAAATATAAAAAATCAACACAATCTCAGTTTTTGCCCACCTTTGTTGTAAACAAACCGTTGTCACATTCACTGTTGTTAGGGCTCTTGCATTTCGTTTTCATTTCATGTGACGCAGAGATCGCTGCATCTTTTAAAGGGCTTATGAAATAATAAATTTAAAGCTTCAGTCGCTAGTACCTCTCTTCAAGTAATGTAAAATAAAAATTGTTAATAATAATTGTATTATTATTTTTCTCTTAATAATAAAATAATAATAATACACTTAATGGTTAAACGGCGTGCATACCGACATTCATTAACATTCTTTACTACAGACACGATGATTGTTTTTGTTTTGGAAGATTGTCAGAAATTTATGTGAAAATAGTAAAAATGTTAAACGAATCTCTTGTTTCATTTCCAATATTGAATAAGCTTTCTTTAAGTTGCCAACTCCGGATATTCAATTTTTATACAAATATGAGCTTTTACTTTTGTGTACTTGCGTATTTCTGCTTGGCGGACTGCTGGCCTGCTTCCGGTTTGTGTCTGTACTTCTGTGCCGAAAGCTTACGCGCAAGCTTTGCAGTATGCAATAGAGTTGCCAGAAAATTATTTACAACTACACAGACTTGTTTATTTTGTTTTACTCAAATATTGAGCAAATTAGGATACGTGATTTTAATTTTAATATCATTTATTAATTTATTATTAATAAAGACTTAACGGAATTATTTATTATTACATGCAAAAAAATTAAATATTCATATGTATGCATACACTCAATGCATGTGTATAAGTACACTGTCCAAAAAGTTCGGTCACACAACAATAGTAAAATATTTATGAGACTTTTTAACTAATATACATTTGCCATTTCTATCGATAATCTTTTGCACTTTTTCAGAAAAGGTCTAAATTGCATTAGTATAGAACTTCCGGCTGTTCAGAGAGAAAAACTGATTCAAGTGCATTTAAAAGCGAATTGAGTACTACGAGTATACATACATAAGTGGCGTCCCAAAAGAGCTACTTTCATTTTCCTTTAACCAAACGAATAAAACAAACAAAAGGTGGAGAAATTACATGTTTGTGAAAATTCAGTGAATGGCTGGGTCACATTGTGATTTCTGACATTTAAACTAAGCCAGTTGAAAAAAACGAAATAAATTGTGAAACGTTTTTTGCATTTTTATGCGGAAAACGCCGTGGAAAGAAAGTATGTGTGTGTGCGAATAATTTATTGTGTTTGGTTGTTTCCATTGGTTTCGCCAACTCTTCCTCTTCACGAACAAGTAATTCCCCTTCCTTTTCTTTGTTTATTCATAGGCTCTGACGGCACAGAGAATTCGGAAGGCTCAACAAGCTATTCTATTATCCTTGAGTGTATTTGGCATGCCTCTATCGAACTGTGGCAGCTGCCAAAACAGGCCAATCATAAAAGCGGAACTTGATTTTTACAAACCCTACTGATGTAATCCAAGGAAAGGGGGAGAAAAACTATTCATAATGTTAATGTCACCATAATACCGCCTTCACCTACCTACCTATACCATTTTTACTCTTTTAGGTGTAGGTCTGGTAGACGAAATGGTTGAAGTATCACTCTTACACTTCCCAAGTAGCACTAAAGCGCCTTTTTGATATCATTATGAAACATCCAACAGGCAGATATCTACAGACAGTCAGAGCTGTTGATGGATGTAAAGGAGAAAATTAATGGCATTTAGGTTGGCGAATTGTCCCAGGCTGTCGAAGAAAGGAGTACCCAGTGACCTTAAACGTCTAACTGCCGAACTCGGACATTTACAGAGCTTATCATGAATTTCATTTCCCTCTATGTTACTACGTCCTGGAGCCCATATCAGTGAAATGTTACCTGCATACCAAAGAGATTTAATCTTCTCCTTAGGTTGACTAGTTTGGATCTGCCTAATAGCGTCGTCAGTGCCTTGATCACGGCTTGACTGTCGGAGAAAATGTTAATATCTCCCTCTCTCCCACTTTCCATAAGCATTTTGCATGCTTGCAAAGACTTCTGCCTGAAAAATACTAGCAAAATTTAGCAATTTTAAGGATATATATACATTGGCTGATTTAGAGAAAACACCTAATCCAGCTCCCCATTCCATCTTGGAGCCATAAGTGAAGCGGAGGTACCAGCTTCGGGGCAAACTTTCCCCTCGTTTCAAACTCCAGTTTGTGGATAGGGAGCTCTGTCCGAAGTCGAGAGAAATAAAGGGTTAACTGTCTAAAAATGCTATCATGTCCCTTGAGAGATTGCTTCCAAATGCCAACCTCCTTTAACCTGATTCCATTTTGAGCAGCGATTGAAATAACATAAAGTCGATGTGAAGTAAGTGCAAAATGGCATTCAGGGCAGCACTGGGGCAAGTTCTACATTCTCCAGTGATGCCAATACAGGCAGTCCTTTGCACCCTCCCCAGTTTAGTGATATTATAGTCCTTCCGAAGAGCTTCCCACCAAACCAGGCATCCATACGTTAAAATTGGCAGAACCATTATATTGTACATCCACACACCGACCTGGTGTATACTTATTTATTATTAGTTTCGATTACTTACTAAGTGTTTCTTAGTAATAAATATTAATTTGTTTTTGTTTTTCAAACTTGCATAATATGCTAAGCCTGAATTCTAAAATGCACGTGTCCGAGCTCATGCATTTGCAAAGAAATATTACAAGTTCGCTATGTATTTAACAACTTCGCACAAACAACAGCAATAGAATATTAATTGTGCGCAAATTGCACTCCATGTGATTTCAAGTTCAACTGGTTACTTGGTTTTTTTTTTTGTTTCGTTTTCAAAGTTCTAAGTAACATATTTTAAATAATAAACAGCTAATAATTAAGTGTAAGAAGAAATTCTTAACGTCTTTAATCACAATGCAAATTGTGAAAATATACAGATATGCATACTTATGTATGTGTGTGTGTGCATTGTTTGTATTAACAGACTGAAACTGAAGTTTTTTTACCTTGGCAACTGGCGTCATCAATAATTCGTGTGAAATTAACTGTGCAGTATCAAAGATGTAGAATAGTTTTATTACTAAGAAATAAATATAGAGAGTATAAATATAGATACTCGTAGTATACGTACACCTGCGTTCACAATAATAGCAGCGCTGCATATTACAAACTGTTGACTACTATTGACTTTATTTATTTTTTATTTCTTTTAAATTAAAGTTTCAAACTTTGTACAAAATTGAACAAATTTACATTAATTTTTCAAACTTTTAAACCTAATTTAAGGGGGTATTCTGGTCTAGAAAATTGAAAAAATCAATTTTTTTTTTGCATAGTTTCAAAGCTTAGACATTCAAAAATATGCTCTTAAAAGGATTTTGCAAAATTCGAATTATTTTCGAAATTACAACTATTTTAGTGACGCGACAGCTAGACTGGTTTGAGCGGACGGCGAAATTCAAACGCGTTTTTCTCAAAACTCCTTTTGCTGAGGTGGTTGACACGATATCTGAAGTTCTATTTGACCGATCCCTTTGAAATTTGGTGAGAATCTTTTTCATACATCTCTTTATCACTGGAGCCTTGGATATTGAAAAATTTTAATTTGAAGTATTTTTAAAAAATTCGTAAAGGTCAAAAAACAGGGGTAAAAAAAAATTTTTTTTTTCAAGTAGGCGCCATTTTGTGAATTTTTATTTTTTTTTTTCGGCCGAGGCTCAAGATGTAGCGACATCTTTACTAATTAAGAATTTTCTTTGTTTGTTCGATTTAGATCACTACAAGGGTTGGAATCATGTCAACTGTTTGACTAGCAACCCCTACTTCACCGACCTGTCACTGGATGAATTTTTGACTTTTTTTTTTTAAATTTTTTTTATATACCTTAAACATCAATAAATATTATATAAAAAAATGGATAGTAAAAATGTTTTTAATTTTTCTTTTATCCTAGTTTGAAAAATACCCAAAAAGTAGGGCTCTAGACCAGAATACCCCCTTAAAAATTATTACACACAAATGGCCCACCTGCAACCTCAAGTAATCGCCAACATTGATAAACATGAAACTACGGGACGCCTGGAGACTAACGGCAGTCATAACTGGCTTCTGGTCTGTCGGAGAACAAGCAGCTAAAATGGGCATCCCTCACAACACAAACTGTCGCAGTTGCAAACAACCGGAGAAAAAGTAAACAATCTTCCATTTCCTCTGTGAATGCCCTGTCCTATGGAAGGACAAAATGTTAACCCTGGGCAAACCACAGTTTGAGAGTCTCGAACAATGTCAACAACCTAAGAAGGTTCTTAAAACGCACAGACTGGATATAGTGTGGTTGTAAATAAAATTTAATCAAGTTGGTAACGAGGATGTGGCAACAAAATGGTGCGGAAGCGCTTGTTGGATTCTGGAGGAATCACCACTTTAACCAACCAACACACAAATGTTGCCAATATATCAACCTTTTGATAGTACTTTTTATAAACTATCATTATGAATTAATAGGAATACCTATTTTACATTAAAATGCTTATTTTTTACAGAAGCTTGTAAAAATGCTTATTTTACTTAAGTACAAACACCGAGAAGGAACGGTATTCATCTATAAACACTCTTTATTGATTGAACATTTGATTTAAAGCTTTTTTTACTAAATAATACTTTATGTTCTATTAAAATTCTCTTATTACAAATGCTCTTCTAATCCTTTATGTAATACCGTGCAGAATAAATGTGCGGGACGAACTGTCATAGGAACGATAGTGAGAAAAACAAATGAATAAATGAAATAAGAAAAAACCCAGTCAACCAAAAGGGAACATTTTTTATATACTATTTATTTCAGAAAGCAGAATTCTACATATTAGTTGGGGGATATGGTCTTGAGAGCGTCCGCACGCCGAAGGCCTATTGATCAAGCGGACGAGCCACACCAACTTTTTAACTTTATTAGAGATGAAGAATCGCTATTCTCACTCTTTTTTCGAAAAATTCAAAATATACTCTTTTTACCCAATGTGTTTTACCAATACATGTTAATATTTTAAGATATACATAAGTAGGGAACCGTTTCGCTGGAGAAAACCAAAAAGTGAAGTTCGGAAGAACTTTTGTGGTTTTTAAAAGAGTGAAATTGACCTTTGATCTTTAATAAAATAATGCTTTCAAAAATAGTGAAAATTTAGACTAAAAAATCGTATTGTGGGGCTAACGGAAAGTTTAGCCGAATATTTTTCTTCGGATGAAATGGACAAATATTTTAGACATCGTCGCTAATTCTTCTAAAAACTGGTTTATTTGTAGTCTTGATTATAATTAGAAGTCAAATGAAAAAATTTTGAAAAAAATTTAGTAATTTTGAGATTTATTCAATGCTGAAATTTTTCGTATAGAGTTTTTTAAAGTACAATAACTTCGGTTCTTGTTAACATTTTTCTAATATTTTTTATTTAAGAACTCTTTAAAAAAAT